>BTPG01000006.1:132979176-133108654 GCA_036245525.1 Semisulcospira habei
GTTCATTTACAAATTTGATGTAGTTAGATACACGTTCAGGTTTTATTTTTACAAAGTGTAGTTTAGCAAGCACACACCACATGAAACAATAGTTGTCATTGTTCTGAATGTTAACAACAGCCTTTTTGTTTACTACTTCTGTTGGCAGTGGTAACCATGCTTTACCTAATATGGGATGATACCTAGACTGCTTTAGTTGTAGTTCATGTACATGTCCTTCGTGCCAACCAGACCCCTTCATTCTTGCACTGTCAATTGCCTGTAGAAAGTCTGGTAATAGTCTGTCTCTAAACACGTTTTCCAATTCTCTTCTTGTGTTAACAGTGTGTTGTCTTGTTGATATATACGATACAATCACCTCACCGTCCACTCTAGTGAATTCTATTTTCGCAACAACCTGAATCTTCACACTGCCTGTCAGAAGATTTTGTTGTATGACAGAAAAAGAGTTTTCTATTGATTCGTAAACATTATTAGTATTGGATATGGGTAAGTTTGTTGTGTGAAACACGTTTCTTAAACCAGATGAGCCAGGGCTTTGAGCATTGTCCGTCATTTTTATTTGTCCGTCAAAATAATAAAATAAAAAAAATTACCATTGTCACACCATATGTAATACTGTATTATCTGTAGTTATGATAAACAAGTCAACTACTTTTCTGGTGTTTGTCCTGCAGGTGCAATATTACTTTATTGAACGTAACACTTTCAATATAACAATGTAGTTTTCTTATTTGATTAAATATGTCTTCACACAGTACCTCAAACCAACGCAAGTGGCCACTGTTAGCATTATAAACTTTAAAAGCATTTGTCTTAAGATCAACAGTCTCATAATCATAACCTGGTAATCCATCTGAATATTCCAGAGTAACATTATATGTTGTGTATATCCTTATTGACGGTGTTGAGAGTTTAAAGCTGGGTCCAAACACACGTGTTTTTAATTCAGTAAAGTGCATAACATCTTTGAAGCATTCTGTAACATCAAACACTTGGGTTTGTCTGTCTGTCATTTTTATTAGACAAACAAAAGAATAATTGTTATCAAGCAAAATCATGTTTTCTAGGAAATTACACTGAATAGTAATTTTATACGTTTGCACCAATCAGCTATGTTGGCAGTAACGTTTTACATTTACACTGTGTTACTGCTTCTATGTAAGCTAAATGGATTTAGATTCAAACCACAGACACACTCACTCAGGTATAAAACTATATGTATTTCCTAGTCAATGACATAAGGGGCATAAACACTTGAAAGATTTAACCATTGTACAGAGTTGTCTCCCATAGACTATATGTTGCATACCCAAGTTGGTAGACAACTGCGTCACTGATTTGTGAGTATTCATTGAGGATATCCTGTTTATGTGTAGCAAGGATAATGATTTCAGGTATGTTCATTTTGTAGTCTTAGCTCAGTGACATGTCTATTTATGTGTGTGTGTGTGTGTGTGTGTGTGTGTGTCATTGGATTATGCAGAGATTCAAAAATCTTTACAGTTGACTCAAACCCGATTAAAAACAGTGGCTCTTGAGAATCTCGCCATGCTCATAAGAATCTGTGATCGAGTGGGCTACATGTGAGAACATGTTCTGTGTGTTTGTGTATACATGTTCTGTGTGTTTGTGTGTGTGTGTGTGTGTCAGTGCGTGTGTCAGTGCGTGTGTTTGTCTGTGTGTCAGTGTGTGTGTGTGTGTGTGTGTGTGTGTGTGTGTGAGAGAGAGAGAGAGAGAGAGATTGTGTGTGTGTGTGTGTGTGTGTGTGTGTGTGAGAGAGAGAGAGAGAGAGAGAGAGAGAGAGAGAGAGAGAGAGAGAGAGAGAGAGAGAGACAGACCACCCTTTGATTTCACAGACATGAGTACATTAAGCCCACTTGAAATCACCCCTTCTTTGAAATCATGATGTTTCCCAGTTGACTTTTGACATTACTTAGCGATTTGAAAGGGTATAGCTATAAAGGCCATTGACGGGTAAGAGCCTTTTCAAAATGCGGCTCGTGTCTGAATTGAAAAGGAATGGAATGAGACCGCTAATAGCGCGGCGTGAGGCAACACAAAAGGCGATCAACCGTGACACCACCTGGCAGCTCATGCTTACGATAAAATTGTACTGACATGAGTGTCTGTAAGTGCGTGTGTGTGTGTGTGTGTGTGTCTGTTTGTTTATGCGTCTGTTTGTTTGTTTGTGTGTGTCTGTGTGTGCGCGTGTGCGTGCGTGTGTGCGCGTGCGTGCGTGCGTGTGCGTGCGTGTGCGTGCGTGCGTGTGCGTGCGTGCGTGTGCGTGCGTGCGTGTGCGTGCGTGTGACTGAGGGCTCTTGCAACTTCTCACCGAAACTGAAAATCAACAACACACATACAGAACCCCCAGCTCACAAAACTTGCTCGACAAGTCTGGTCGGGTAGCGTTAAGACTCGTCAGGCTTGTTCCGCATTTAGACATAACATTTTGGAAAGACCAAGATCGATTTTAGGATCAGGTTTTGCCGGATCGGACTTATTCTTGCCGGTTAGTGTTTGAAAATGACCGGTTGTTTTTTTTATAATTTATTCATTGGACTATTAGCCGGTTGAGATGTATGACGTCAGCTCTGTAAACCGGTAAGTTGTGTTTGTATGTCTGTGTTGTTTGAGTGATAGTGTGTCTGTGTGTGCGTGTGCGTGTGTGTGTGTGTGTGTGTGTGTGTGTGTGTGTTGGGTGGGGGTGGGTGGGGGGTGGGGGGGGGGTGTCTTGAGGATCTGTTGTATATGTACTCAGTCGGGTGTATAAAGCAAGGTATGATTTTCTGAGGTGCGTCTCTTTTCAGCTTTTACAGTCATGTACACCGCCTAACCGAACAGGGCGTGAAATTCAATAAGAGTTATTATCCTTTCACGGGCTGGTGGGTTTCAGTGGCTCGCGTCTCGGTGCAGACAGGTGTTTATGACTCACTGTAGGCAAACAGTCTAAGCTTTTTCATGTTACTGTGCACCACGCATGCAAGGGCCCATGTGTAACATAGCTGAAATTGTATAGACCACAACAGCATACTGAGTGTGTGTGGCAGACATGGTCTACCAGCTCTGTCAGGCGTGTGATTGTCATGGGATATTACCCTTGTGAAAATGATGTGTACCTGTGTTGCAAGGTTTGCACTTAATGTTTTTGTTTATACATGTTTTATGTTAGTATGTATATATGTATGTACGTACGTGCGTGTGCATGTGCGTGTGTTTATGTGTTGGTATGTGTGTGTGTGTGTATGTTTGCCTGTGTATATAACTTGTATGACAATCTGGCACTGCCCTTGAATTATCTTGGTTTGCAACTGACGTGTCTGTGTGTTTGCGTGTGCGTATATTTGACTTGTTATGTTCCAGAGTCGTGCTTAAACAGAGCCAATTGTATATACAGAGCCAAGTGTTTGCACTGAGCGGTCCCCCCCCTGCACAACACAATTCTATAGGCCTTTTGACGCGTGACGTGTGAATGGCGCTGTGAAAGCTTTTACCCAACTCATTGAAAGAGGGTTTGGCATTGAGTCTTGTCATGCGTGAACTGAAATGATATGTGTGGGACATAGCATGTGAGTTTTTCGGAAATCGACTCTGGCAGTATTGAGAGAAACGGTCATGTAAAAGTTAATGACCGTAATTAGTAATTAATTAAGGTCATTAGGTGTTGACAGAGACAATAGTTATAGAGATAAAACAATAGAGTCCCGATAGATAATCAAATCAATAGAGCCGCATCAGTCATGCTCATCACTTTTTTAAAATCAAAGGGTTGATTCAGAATTAACGGGGGTAAAATTGGGGTAAAAAATATGATATTAAAAAATGATGTAAATTAATGACTGATGCGGCTCTATTGAATTCATTGTCTATCGGGACTCATACTTTCTTTCTCTACCCTACCCTACCCGACCCCACAACATCAATAACTGAAAGAGTGCATTTTTTTAAACGCATGTATCAAACTGAATGCCCCAAACCCCACCCCTTTCAAGGTCAAGGTCAAAGGTCACAGCTCAAGGTCGAAGGTCAAACTCATGACTACCTGTAAGACAAAAAATAAATGAACAAACACACTAAACATAGCTCACAGTGCAGGAAAACAGAGTGTTGCGACGCAAAACATGCAAAAACGCCTTAAAAAATGAAAGCGCAGCGATTTTTTTTGTGCAAAATTTCAATTTTTCATGATTTTCTCAGTTTTCCAACTGCAAAAGTCCAAACTCAATGATATGGTTACATTAAACCAGTTTCCGGTCTATGTCACATATGGCATGTGGTGCCTCTGACAGGCCACGGAACACAGTGCCGTTTCCGTACTGTCCAGTCTCTTAGCCTTAGTCAGTCCCAGTCATCCCCTAATATTTCAGTCCCCTAAAAATCACTACCGCCCACCAGATGCACATTTGCTATGCACAAAATACTAACAAAAACAGCACACTGACTGTCTCATTTCTTGGCTATGAACCTGATTCCTTACCAACCCCACACCCAAGCACAGCTGAAATCAGTGTGCCCCTCAAATCACTACATCAATGGTAACTCAACATAGGCCCACAATTGTCCACTGGATAAGCTCAGGTTGGTATGAATCAAAGCACCAAACATGTCTCCTCTCATCTAACCAGACATTTCCAGCAAATTCCAACATTCAGCCCTACTACAAATTTTCAAATAAGGCAAAAATTATTTTTAAAAACACCGGTCCTTGCACTGCCTGAACTGCCCAATTTGAATATGTAACATGACCTTATAGGGCTCGGGAAGCGGACGTCATCACGCCAGTCCTGGCAGCCATTTTGTGAGGATACGGGACTAAGTGCTCACAGGAAAATTTGTTACACACCGGCCGTACTCAAGAGTTGTGTGAACAAAGACACCACCAGACATTCGTGTTCCAGAATCGTCTTTTATTTCGGGTACAACATTCTTCCAATAAGTTGGGCAGGACCAACCTACTAGCAAAATCGTGATCAGAGCATTCTGTCTGAGCTCTTGTTCTGGGCTCTTCTTCTCCTGAGCTCTTGTTCCTCTCTTGAGCTCCTGTTCCTACCCTCCTCTTCCCGTTCTGAGCTCTCCACAATATATACACATTCGGGGGACAGTGCCCTATTATTGGGAACGTCCCTCTTGGCTCCCAATTTGTCAAAAGAGCGTCTTTCTGTCAACCATTAATTTCTACTACAATGGGTCTACCCCCAGGCCGTATACACTATACCTATATTTCTTGATCTTGGCCTTACATATTCAGTACCACATCCCTTGATCTTGGCCTTACATATTGAGTACTCTAAGCCCCCAGGGAGTGTGGCCCATATTCAATAACGCTTGCTCGCAAATTCAACACATGGAAGCTTGCGTCAGTGTTCGATCTTGGCCTTACAACTTAGGTATATGATACTAAGCCCTCATTAATAATAGTCCTGAATAATAATTATATACTAATACATGGGGGTGTCATACGTAGTGTAACATTCCTCCCTGACCCGAGAAAAATACATCCCGTTCAGGATTATTTTTCTTTCCTTTCTTAGGGGGTATACACTACGGAACATATGACAATATAATTACAAATTATTAACCAATCACAATACATTTCATGACATCGGCACGTGACATCTTATACAATTACTCCATCAAGTATTCGATCCAAATAAAAGAAAAAGAGTTCATTGTCCATGATTCGAATAAAAGAAAAAGAAAAAGAGTTCATTGTCCACGATTCGAATAAAAGAAAAAAAGAAAAAGAGTTCATTGTCCATGATTCGAACATAATAAAGGCAAAGTGTTCATTGTCCACGATTCGAACCAAAATAAAAGAAAAAGAATTTTGTCCACGAACTGTTTGTCTCTCATGGGCACCGTTGCGCTCACGGTCCCAACATCTTCGTCCACTTTGTAGGTCGCCTCACTTCAAGGCCGGGTAGAATTTCACAATTGGCGATGTCGCCTTCAGTTCCACCCTGTCCTCCATCATCGGTGCGGAGGCACTTGCTCCGTAGACATCATTCTCGTCCGCCACAGTTGTAGCCACCGATCCCGGGTCCAGTGTAGGTCGAGTGACCCCACCATGTCCTCGCCTAAGTCTTGATAAAGGGCCAGCTCTTAACAAATCAAAATATCTGGCTACTCCCACTATTATGCCTACAATTGACATGACCAGTGCCAATACTAATAAATACTGCCAAGTAGACCAGCCTTCTTCATCTTCGACCTTTTGCATATTCTGCAATTCCGTGATTAGAGAATCCATCGGAATGTGCTCTATTTCCTTTAATTTCTTAGGTAAGGGAATTGGTTTAAATTCTGGTATCGCTTTATGGAATGGTTCCCACAAAGTTATATTCGAAACGACATATTTTTGAATATTATTAATTTCTTCGTCCGTTATAATAAAAACACTTTCTCGTTGATAATACGGCGTTAGTGTGAGTCTATCGCTAGTTGCGCTACACGTCATCCCCAATCGTACTATACTAACGGGAGGATCTGTCAAAATGAACCTCACTTGTTCCCCATGACAACTGACGCTGAAGCGTAATCTTTCTGCCGCACTGATCATCCATACACCATCCGTTATGTACCTTGCCATTGGCAAGACCGAACCAAGTTTGACCTTCGTTTGACAGTATGTCTTTATCTTGTTCGTACTGTTCATTAGTAAAGCTGTGACACAAAACTGACCAATATTCAGTGGATAGATTGGACTCCTGATTGCACAAAAACCTAAAATTGGTTTTGAGCATGCTTGCGCCTCGTCTTCATTTATGAGTACGAAGCGGGTACGCTGTATGTCAACCGCAATCGTCGTCGCCTCTAACTCGTACTGCGCGGTCATTGACTCGGTCATACCTTCTGTTCCATTTTTAGGAATTAACGGAACTGGCAAATTATGAACCCTAAAAACCTCAAATCGATCGTTGAAATCAAGCAGTGGTACGGCTACGACTACTACAATCTGTTCCGCCTCAAGATACGTAGTACACGTCAAGAACTGATAATACTCCCAAAGATATTTTTCGGGGTCCTTAGGTAACCGTAACGGTGGTTGTAGTTGGTTCCCAATCTCGAGCAGTAGGGCTCGTAGATTTGTGGGTGTTATGGTACTAGGCGCAAGGCGTCCTAGCGACAGCATATTCAGCTGTAACTGAAGGTGTTCAAGATATGCAGTTACTCTGTGTACCACCTGCTTTACTTCTCCGATGACTACATCAAATTGAAAATATGTTGAAACAAATGTTTCAAATTCCCCGATTCTTCTTTCTAGCACTTCAGTAATCTGTTTCATTTGTATACTGAGGTTTGTTAGACTTGACACTAATTCATTAATCGAGTGTCTATTTTCCGAAATCTGTACCCTCGATATATCAATTATCGACAGACTCTTTTCTACCACGTGGGTCAGTTTCTTTTGGTTTTGCGCTAAAGTATTTATACCACTCCTTACTGACTGTAAGTCCGCTTCGGTCATTGTACCGAATAAAAAATGCAATGCCTGGCCCACAAAGGGTACCAGTGATCGCCTTGACCTTCCGCGTAACGTGTCATACTCGGCTAGGCTATTATACATTCCGGTATAAGTATCCATTACATTTTTGATTTCTTCTCCTAGTGTGGCAAAACTTTTTACAAACTTACTTTGATCTGTGAAATAATGACCAATCACATTCCACGTAGTATTTGAAACCTTGGAAATGTCGTCTGATAATTTAGTGAGTACTCCGTGATACGGTCGTAGATCAATTACGAACGTCACGAGCCATCTTGATCGAGTGGTCATAATCTCACTAAGTTTTTCAAAGACTACATTATTATGAACATTAAGGCTATCGGCTAGGCCCAATATCATAAGACAGAGGACGAACTTCATCTTGCACGTCTGCAAAATATAATTACACCCGTAGTTGTATATTCATATTCCCAAAACTGTATCACCTACACGATCTTCTGATTGATCCTCTCTCAATACCACTTGAGAGTTGCATTTTAAATGAAGCCTATAGTAGATCTCCTATATCCTCTAATAACCGCCTCACCCCTTCACTCCTAGACTTAGGCAGGATTGCATCCACATTCTTTATCCTATCATCATCAGAGTTGTCTGATGTACCTTCGTCCGGGCTAACATCAGCCGATTCTTTAAAAATCCATAGCCCTATCAACATCTCTTGTACCACGTTATTTATTGCCTTCCTGACTTTAACTTTTTAAGTAAGGTTTATGCCTATGTGTCAACCGCATGATGTCTACATCGACATTTCCCAGATCCGGATAGCTACCCGCTTATCATATCAAAACACACGATACCAGTACAACGACTGCGGACCTAATGTCAAACCACCTTGGGCAAAGCCAATACACAGGCTATCCCAGTCTCACCTGACCCAACAGACACATATCAGTATGACTCAATAGCAGTCCAACCTTTTATTTACCGTCCTCTTAAATCTCTGCAAATTATGCATTCAGCGCTAATTCAATAATTGTCTTTGTGAACACCGTACTGTGTCCCAATAATATTAACCCCTGCCAAAATATAACTCAGTCTTTCCAACTGTTCTCTGCACTGCACTTCCATTATACTCTAGCAAACTATACACTAGTAAGCTAACTTAATTTTATTTTAAACAGATTATCCTTGACTCCCTAGCTCCCATATCCATTGTTCTGCGACATATCTAATGCTCCAATTTTAAAACAATACTCGTCGGACTCCTACAATATTTATCCTGAACGACCGACTCTTTCTCTTTCCTGGGTTCTGCGCAGTGGCTTCGCGTGCAGCCGAACCCGCTAGTTTTTCCCGTCGACCGTCCCTACCATTTGTCCTATGCCTTGGGCGCCTGTACCCTGCCTGATCACCTCTACCTTTCCACCCCCAATCATAAATACTGCCGCTGCCATTTTTTTTCTTTCTTTCTAAATATAACAAATTTTCAGCCTGGCTAATTAGGTCTGGCCCTTAATCAAAACTGCGGCGATGACACAAAAGGTCACTCACCTGTTTGTCTATTGTTGGTGACAGTAGTTGTGGTCCGAGGTCGTTTTTTTTGGTCTGTTGGCCCCTTCTCCGTCTTGTTTAAAGTTGTGGGCTCGAACTCTGCTTTCTAGTAGTGGGCTCGAACTCTGCTTTCTAGTAGTGGGCTCGAACTCTCGTCTTCTCTTCTTGTTTCTGTCATCCTGCGATAGTTCTGCTATACCCGTTCTGACATCCTGCGATAGTTCTGCTATACCCGTTCAGAGAATCCTGGTCACGGCACCAAAAAGGGTGGCCTTTGTTACACACCGGCCGTACTCAAGAGTTGTGTGAACAAAGACACCACCAGACATTCGTGTTCCAGAATCGTCTTTTATTTCGGGTACAACATTCTTCCAATAAGTTGGGCAGGACCAACCTACTAGCAAAATCGTGATCAGAGCATTCTGTCTGAGCTCTTGTTCTGGGCTCTTCTTCTCCTGAGCTCTTGTTCCTCTCTTGAGCTCCTGTTCCTACCCTCCTCTTCCCGTTCTGAGCTCTCCACAATATATACACATTCGGGGGACAGTGCCCTATTATTGGGAACGTCCCTCTTGGCTCCCAATTTGTCAAAAGAGCGTCTTTCTGTCAACCATTAATTTCTACTACAATGGGTCTACCCCCAGGCCGTATACACTATACCTATATTTCTTGATCTTGGCCTTACATATTCAGTACCACATCCCTTGATCTTGGCCTTACATATTGAGTACTCTAAGCCCCCAGGGAGTGTGGCCCATATTCAATAACGCTTGCTCGCAAATTCAACACATGGAAGCTTGCGTCAGTGTTCGATCTTGGCCTTACAACTTAGGTATATGATACTAAGCCCTCATTAATAATAGTCCTGAATAATAATTATATACTAATACATGGGGGTGTCATACGTAGTGTAACAAATTGCTGTTTTTGTAATGTCAGAAAAGTCCTGACGTACTATAGGGCTTAGAAAGTTCCCTGCATTGCCTAACAGCGTCGGCGCGTCAGCCGCCATCTTAAGAGGATACCATAGTCATGAGATAGTAATGAAATATTGTTTCAACACATTTTTCTTCCTCTTTGGAAAAAAAACAACAAACCAGATTCTGGTGAGCGGTTTCCTGCAGTGATGGCAAGACTTGCTGTTATTGCTTATAGTAGGTCAGGACTTTCCTCACTTAAAAAAACTCATTGATTTCCCTGTTAGTGCTTAGTCCCGAATCCTCACAAGATAGCCACCATGACTGGCATGATGACGTCAGCTTCCTGAGCCCTATAAGCAATAACACCAAGTCTTGCCATCACTGTAGGCAACCGCTCACCAGAATCTGGTTTTGTTTGTTTCCAAATAGGAAGAAAAATGAAGAAAAACGTGTTGAAACACTATTTCGCTACTATACGATGACTATGATATCCTCTTAAGATGGCGGTTCCAAAGTACCATCTCAAATCTGCTGGTAAATGCTCTTTCAGATGTACTGCTCCTTTAATTTGGAATTCCTTATCGACTGAGCTGAGAAATGCCTCCCCCCCCCTCCCCCTTATGCAGTTCAAAGCAAAGTTAAAAACTCACCTTTTCTCGCAGACTTTCGTGTGATCTCTACGGTTTTCTGTACCCCCCCCCCCCCCTCCCCTGCAGACTCTGTGTGTGTGTATGTGTGTGTGTGTGTGTGTGTGCGTGCGTGTGTCGTTTTCGCCTGCGCATTGAGTTATATTATAAATATGAGAAACGCGCCATATAAATACCATGTATTATTATTATTATGACGCGCCGACGCTGCTAGGGCTCGAGAAGCTGACATCATCACGCCAGTCGTGGCGGCCATCGTGAGGATACGGGACTAAGCGCTCATAGGAAAATCGCTGTTTTTGTAATGTCAGGAAAGTCCTGACGTACTATAAACAATACCATCAATTCTTGCCATCATTGTAGGAAACCGCTCACCAAAATCTGTTTTTGTTTCTTTCTAAAGAAGAAAAATGTGTTGAAACACTATTTCACTATTATCTGATGACTATGGTATCCTCTTTTGACTTAAGATGGCGGCTGACGCGCCAACACTGCTAGGCAACGTGGGGAACTTACCGAGCCCTATTGCAAGCAAAACTTAAGTTTTAACCCTTGCCATCCTAATATACCCATTGCTTGAAATAAATTTGTCTATGATAGTTCAAGGGTGTTGCCAGATTGAATAGCTTGGTGCCTGAGGCGTCAAGCTATTGTGGCACCACCCTTGAACTGAAATGCTTGATCTGAGCTTTTCTTTGTGGGGATATTGCACTATAGAAGAGTTATATATTATTATTATTATTATTATCTATAATCTCCTCATCTGTAATGTAGCCCAGGGTTCACAATTAAAGGCGGCAGGGGGCGGAATGCCCCAGAAATCGGTGCTCCGCCCCATGCTCGGTTAAAGCTGGGGCCACATCCGCCCTGTCAAAATTTCTACAGTCTGTTAGATTGCAACCTTTTTTTAATTCCTTGCTGCTATACTAACGTTTTTTGGGTGCTTTTGTTTGTTTTCTCTCCACCATGTGCTCAAATTGGATTTCAAATAACGAACATTTCTTCAAACTTATGCTTAAAATGGGACCAGACCAAAATCAGACCAAGGGAAGCTACTCGGGAAATATAGATAAAACGTCGTTCCTTTTTCTGGAAGCCAACAAGTTTGTGCGCAAAAGATCTTGAAATTTCCACCATGTGGCATTATTTAACTGGTGCTTACAGTTTGACATGATGGGCCCTAAGTTTTGCTCCTTAGCCCCAGCATTTGCTGTGACTGGGGCCCAGGGGGCCCTAAGCTGAAAAAGTTAATTTCGAACTCTGTAGCCTTAATCACAGGACATCAAGCAAATTAAAAAAATAAGCCTCAGGATGTAATGGGTTAATAAAGCTATGCACATAGACAAGAGTGAGGAGACAATGTGCTGCAAGGAGTATTATCCCAGTTCTTGATCTTATTTTGATTCTCCATGCAAAATCCACTGTGTTGATTCATTGATATCACTACTCAGTCCAGTAACGATGTATGGCAAAAGAGAGTAAGTGAATGCATTTTAGGGTCAGGCAGGATTTTATTTAACCCACGGCTGCATTGCTGAAATTGTGGAGGTGCTACTTAAGGACTATGTACCTGTTGCAGGAGATGAATCGACCCTGATAATACAAGGGTAGTGTCAGACGAGCTTGGCGCCTGAAGGTGCCAAATTGTGATGGTGCTACTTAAGGACTATGTACCTGTTGCAGGAGGTGGATCGACCATGATAATTTAAGTGTAGTGCCAGATGAGCTTGGTGCCTTCAGGCGCCAAGCTCATCTGGCACTACCCTTGGGTTATCATGGTCAATCCAGCTCCTGCTGTAGGGCATCGAGGCTAAATGGGTTAATATGATGAAATTAAATCTCATTTTTGAAAAAAGGGGACTTACTGTCTTCTGCCTTCACAGATTAGTACGAACTGTCCCTCTCCCATACTGTATCCCTCTTTGCACCCCTTCCCTTTCTCCCCCCACCCGGGTCTGCCCTGGGGGACCTGGGTGGGGTTAGGTACTTTTTAGTTCCCAGGGTCACCCTGGTCAGCCCCACAGGGTGAGTTTTTCTCTCTATTCTGGGGCATGTGTTTCTGTCTACCCTTTGTCCATTCACCTGTATTTGCCTTTTTAAAACTCTCCCTACTGTCTGCACTGCCTGTAGCTCTTGATATTGGATGTGTGTTGCTAAATGGTCTTAGCTTTATTTAGGCCCCATGTGTTAGGTTTATTTAACGTATTTGACCGGATGGCGACATACATTCAATGTTCTGTTTATTTTTTTTTTTTTTCACAAGCAGTGCAGGCACGTCCTGAGAAAGCCTTGTTGCTGTCGGGACGTTAAGCAATGTACAATCAACCTTCCCTTTCTCTCATACACATGATGCAGACCTCACCCTCTGTCTTGACCCCTTCCCCCAGTTATTGACATGACCTCTTCCCCTCCCCAGCTTTCCACACAGATTATGCTGACACAGAGAAAACAGATAACTCCCTGTCTTTCTGGGGGACTTGGGTGGGGTTAGGTATTTTTTAGTTCCCAGGGTCACCCTGGTCAGCCCCAAGAGACCCCACCCGGGTCTGCCCTGGGGGACTTGGGTGGGGTTAGGTATTTTTTAGTTCCCAGGGTCACCCTGGTCAGCCCCACAGGGTGGGTTTTTCTCTCTATTCTGGGGCATGTGTTTCTGTCTACCCTTTGTCCATTCACCTGCATTTGCCTTTTTAAAACTCTCCCTACTGTCTGCACTGCCTGTAGCTCTTGATATTGGAGGTGTGTTGCTAAATGGTCTTAGCTTTATTTAGGCCCCATGTGTTAGGTTTATTTAACGTATTTGACCGGCTGGCGACATACATTCAATGTTATGTTTATTTTTTATTTTTTTTCACAAGCAGTGCAGGCACGTCCTGAGAAAGCCATGTCGCTGTCGGGACGTTAAGCAATGTACAATCAATCAGTACAATCTGGTCAGCCCCACAGGGTGGGTTTTTCTCTCTATTCTGGGGCATGTGTTTCTGTCTACCCTTTGTCCATTCACCTGTATTTGCCTTTTTAAAACTCTCCCTACTGTCTGCACTGCCTGTAGCTCTTGATATTGGATGTGTGTTGCTAAATGGTCTTAGCTTTATTTAGGCCCCATGTGTTAGGTTTATTTAATGTATTTGACCGGCTGGCGACATACATTCAATGTTCTGTTTATTTTTTTTTTTCACAAGCAGTGCAGGCATGTCCTGAGAAAGCCTTGTTGCTGTCGGGACATTAAGCAATGTACAATCAATCAATCAATCCCTGTGTTTAACTGAAAGTCCATTGCAGCTGTGGAAAATGAAACTATGATAGCTCAAGGGTAGTGCCTGATTAGCTTTGTGCCTGTAGAGGTGCCAGGCTAATCAGACACTACTCTTAAGTTGCCACAGTAGACAACTCTAGTGTCATCAAGATTATTAAGCTCAGAAAGTGAAAGGAATATGAATACACAGTGAGTAGGTTAGTATGTGGGTACCTCAGTCAAATTGACCTTAATCATTTTAATAACCACCGCATGATGCTGAAACTTAAAGCCGGATTGAAAATAATTAAAGTGGTCTGTTTAGAGGTGTCGGGCAGACAGGCACACAGATAGACTGGGGTCACACACACACACACACACACACACACACACACACACACACACACACACACACACACAGCTGCACTTTCATTTATCCCCCACGATTGCTTAGAGTTGTCGCCTAAGGACTATGTACCAGTTACAGGAGATGGATCAACCATAATAATTCAAGGGTAGTGTCAGATTAGTTTGGCATCATCAGGTGCCAAGCTAATCTGGCACTACCCTTGAGTTATCGTGGTCAATCCATCTCCTGCTGTAGGGCGTTGGGGATAAATGGGTTAATGAATGACGGACATACTTGCCTAGCAACAAGTTTGCCTTTACTTGTTTTCACAGTACTTTTTTAAGGATGTAGGTCAAACCTATTCGCCTGTGTCAAACAAAATCTCCCTATCTTACTGAAGCTTCTCCACTAGAGAACTGGGCTCCTTTCAGTTTCAGAGACGTCTAGTTACAATGGAACCCCATGTGACCTTCAAACATAGGAGGACAACTCTGGAAAGAGCTGAAAAGTTCATCTCCACTCATCACTTCAAAGACATCAATCTAAGGAGCAGGCAAGCATTATTATCATAAGCAAAATCTTGATGAGAGATAACATGTCTAATTTAAGGCCCAATAGGCACCGGCCTCCACGTGGCGTGGGTGGGTAGTCCCCTCAGTCCCTGACTGAGTGGGCTAGCAGAGGGGTGCCATCTTTGTCCAGGATTAGGACTTGATGTCAGCAGATATGTTGTTCAGTCTTTTTCACTGGTCCGGTTTTTAAGGAGCTGTGCTAACCCAGGTCGTACCATGTTGGATTGGTCCTTAAAAATACTCGTGAGCTTTTGGTCCTTTGGATCCCAAGTGTTTGCCGTGCTTGGAGACCCGTGTCGGGGGAGAAGAGGATCCTGGTGGCTGAGGTTCCCTTTGGGCTGCAGCTCACTGGTGCCAACACTCCACTTTGGCCTTGACTTCTACCTAAACGGGAGGCTAGTTGTACCGGCCTAGTCAATTGGCTCTTGTCACGTTGAGCCCTATCCCTCTGTTGACATGCGGGTTGATATACAGAGCACCATGCTATAGCCTGTGCTGCTGATTAGGTGCTTTATGCCAGTATTCCCCTGCATTTAACAGTGTGATAGAAGGCGGTGGCTCAGACGGTTCAATCGGGCTTACCCCCTTGAGTATATCTTTCGGGCAGTCTCCATTGTGCATCGGCTGGAGACCCGCCAACATTTGCACTTTCCCTTGTTGGGCTCGGTGGCGGGTGGGGACCCTCGGGGGATGAATATCTCTACTATTATAATATGGAAAAAAAAACAAAAAAAAAAACAAAACTTGCACAGAAGCGGCACATAGCCACCAACATTTAACATGACAGTGAGGAAGCGACGCCTCAGGCGTCAGCCATATGGCCTCGCTTCCTCATTGTCCATAGCAAGGTGAAGGAGAAACCAGTTACCAAGCTGCATCCTTTTCTGGTGGGGGAGACCCTCAGGAGCCGTGTTGGCAGGCCTGATGCCCAGCGCCTCAGGTCTGGTGACTTGCTGGTGGAGTGCCGTACCCGGGCACACTCCAGCGGGCTACTGAGGCTGTCTTCCATCGGAGACACTCCAGTGGAGGTCACACCCCACAACACTATTGAATTCATCAAGAGAAGTAATCAAAGATCAAGCTTTGGCAGAACTGTCAGAAGATGAACTTGTGCGGAACCTTAAGTCTCAAGGGGTGACTTGCGTCAGGCGCTTCGCTTCCAAGCAAGGTGGTGGGGAGATCCGTCTCTCTACCATCATCCTGACGTTTTTGCTCCCCCACCCCTCCTACTACCATCTGGGGAGGTTACTACTCCTTGAGAGTGAAAAAGTATGTTCCTCTCCCCCTCCGGTGCTTTAAGTGCCAAAAGTATGGCCATGGGCAGAAGACATGCCGCCAGGCAGAGGCTTCATGCGCCCGTTGCACTAAGCCCAGACACTCTGCTGAGTCCTGCACAGCCACCCCCCCTGTGTGTGAATTGCCAGGGGGCGCATATGGCTTCGGACAAGAAATGCCCTCGTTGGATATCCAAGTGCAAGATTCAGCAGGTGCGTGTGGAGAAGGGGCTGTCCTTACTAGACGCCAAAAAACTGGTTGAAGGCCCTGGTGCAGCTGCGGCTGCCCCAACCTCTAACACCTCTGTGTATACTTTCAGTGCAGCGGTGGCAGGCAAGCGCCCCACCAAAGACTTTTCATGTCAAACCCCATCTTCTTGGTTGGGGGCAGAGCCTCGGCTCCTCTCGCCCCTGGAGAGTAACCCTCCTCCGGTGGTGACGAGGAGCCAGGGAACGCAGAAGGCGGACACTGCCGGTCCGGTAGTGCCGCCTTCTGTTGCCCCTTAGCCTCAGCCCCCACCCAAACCTGCTAGTTTGTCAACACCAAAGGCTTCTGGCTCTGGCCAGCCTTCTAAGGCCACTAACTCTAGCGGCAGGAACGCTGCCCAGGACCAGAAGTCTAAGAAATCTATGGGACCGCTGTGCGCACGGGCCCAGAAGGGGAAAACTTATGTTCCCCTTCAAAACAAATATGCTGCATTGGAGAAGCGGATGGAGGGGGTGGAAGTTGTCATTGCTGATGCTGCGGCAGCTCCACCCCCTTCATCTCCGAAGAACCAGAGGAGGCCCGGGAGCTGGCCCCCCCCTCCGTTTCTTCAACTACTTCCAAGGCAAAGGAAAAAGGGGGAAAAACTCCTTACCCCCAGATAAAACATAATCATGTACTCTCTGCTTCAGTGGAATTGTTGTGGTTTTCAAGCTAACTTTGAGGAATTACGTTTTTTAATCAAGTTCTATAACCCCTCAGTAATATCTCTTCAGCAGACTTACCTGAAGACTTCTGACCCTGTGTCCTTTAATGGTTTTAATGTTATACATAAAGACTCTGATTCGGAGAGGCGCTCGGGTGGAGTGGCTCTTCTCATTAGTAGCCAAATTTTATGTAGGCCTGTTAGCATCGACACCTGTCTTCAGGCTGTCTCAGCTCGGGTTACCTTGAAGAAGACCATAACCATATGCAGTATTTACCTGTCACCATCCTTGCGGGTCTGTAGTAATGATATTTTTAACTTAGTAGATCAACTGCCACCTCCCTTTATTCTCATGGGGGATTTTAACGGTCACGCCCACCTTTGGGGTAGTGACCACTATGATGACAGAGGTCAGATGTTAGAAGATGTTGTTTCTCAACTTAACCTATGTGTCTTTAACGATGGCTCACCTACATACTCTAACTCAGGTTCAGAATCTAGTTCTGTTCTAGACCTCACTGTGTGTGATCCTTCTCTCATGCTGGACTTTGACTGGAAGGTTGACGATGACCTGTGTGGTAGTGACCACTTGCCAGTAGTCCTGTCATCGGTCAGCTGTGATGAGGATTCGCCAGTGGGGCACTGGAATCTCAAGAAGGCTAACTGGCCTCTGTTCGCCTCCCTCTGTCAGTCTCATCTTACAGAGGAGGTGGTCATGTCAGCTGAAGAACCTGTTTCTTGTTTTACTTCTATTTTGTTGGACGTAGCAGGTGAAACTGTCCCTAGAACTTCCACATCACTCCC
This sequence comes from Semisulcospira habei, assembly GCA_036245525.1. Lineage (NCBI taxonomy): Eukaryota > Metazoa > Mollusca > Gastropoda > Semisulcospiridae > Semisulcospira > Semisulcospira habei. The sequence goes on from BTPG01000006.1 coordinate 132,996,881, forward strand.
TCGGGAGCCGAGAGTACCATGGTTCAATTAAGAGTGCCGCAAGGCCCCCAAAATGCGCAAATCTGCTCAGCGACGTGCTTTTCGTAATCTGTCGCAAGCGAATATTTTAACATTTAAAAGACAGCGGGCAAAAGCCCGTTACATTTTTAAATGCGAACGCCGTGCTTCCTGGAGACGCTTTGTCTCATCTTTATCTTCTAGGACTCCATCCCAAAAAGTCTGGAAGGCTGTTCGAAGAATAGGGGCAGGGGTGGCTCGGCTTCTGTCGGCCATCTTAGAGATGGTGCCAGTTTGGTCACGGATAAAAAGGCTGTGGCCAATTTGCTTGCCTCCACCATGGCCCATAATTCTTCAACAGAGCATTATTCACCTTTCTTCCAGAGAGAGAAGGAGAAGCGAGAATCTTGTACTTGTGATTTTATATCGGATAACTTGGAAGACTATAATGCCCCTTTTACGTTTTCAGAATTGCAGCAAGCCATGCAGAAATGTACTGACTCTGCTGCTGGACTAGATACCATCCACCATCAGCTCCTAACACATCTGCCTGATTATTCACTCCTTGTACTTCTCAAGGCCTTTAACCATATCTGGATGACCGGTTATTTTCCGCCATCTTGGCGCCAGGCTGTAGTTTTGCCAATCCCCAAGCCGGGTAAGGATCCTTCCGACCCGGGCAACTACCGGCCAATAGCTTTGACATCATGTTTATGTAAAACTATGCAACGCTTGGTCAACGCCCGACTGGTGTGGCATCTTGAGTCACGCGGTCTCCTCACAGACCTCCAGTGCGGTTTCCAGCACTTCCGGAGTACAACTGACCATCCAGTCCGCTTTGAGTCTTTTATCCGAGATGCTTTTGTCAACAAGCAGCATATCTATGCAATTTTCCTTGATCTTGAAAAGGCATATGACACTACCTGGAAGTATGGTATAATGTCTGATTTGTCGGACATGGGTTTTAAAGGGCACCTGCCAGTTTTTATTCACAATTTTTTGTCTAACAGGTCGTTCCATGTCCGTGTGGGTTCCACCCTCTCCGACTCCTTTGAACAGGAGATGGGTGTCCCGTAGGGCAGCATTCTATCTCCTGTTTTATTTAGCATTAAAATAAATAACATTGTAAAGGCCGTCAAGGATGATTCTGAATGCTCTTTGTTTGTGGACGACTTTGCTTTGTGTGCACGAGGTTGAGGACTTGCGTCCCTTGAGAGGCGCTTGCAGCTGTGCGTTGATCGCATCCAGGGGTGGGTGTCTCTCAACGGATTCAGGTTCTCGCCCTCCAAGACAGTCTGTGTGCATTTTACTAACCAGACGAAATTTTTTCCAGAACGTAGCCTGAGCATTGCTGGAGTGCCAATTATGGTGGCCGAAGAGGCAAAGTTTTTTGGGGGTCATCTTTGACAAAAGATTGACCTTCTGCAACCATGTTAACTACCTTAGAAACTCTTGTCAGAAGGCCCTCGATATTCTTCGTGTCGTTGGTCGTACTGACTGGGGTGCAGACCGCATTGTCTTACTTCGACTGTACCAGGCCCTTGTTCGGTCCAAACTGGATTACGGCTCTGTGGTATATGGCTCGGCTTCCAAGTCTGTTCTACAGCGTCTGAACACAATTCACCATCAAGGTCTGATGTCTGGGAGCCTTCAGGACATCTCCAGTTCCTAGTCTGTATGCCGAGGCAAGGGAGCCTTCTCTCAGGCTCTGCCGCATCCGCCTCATGCTCAGCTACGTTCTGAAGCTGAAGGCCCATCCAGACAATCCTGCCTATGATTGTGTTTTTAACCCGTCGTTTGCAGAGATTTACTATGCCCATCCGGGAGCTGTCCGTCCACTTTCCTTCCGTGTCCGACCTCATCTGCAGGTGGCCGGAGTGGACCTGGACAAAGTTTCGGAATCTCTACAACACGTCACTCCACCCTGGCTACTACCAGTTCCTGACATCTTGCTGGATTTGACCGCCCACAAGAAGGATTGTACTCCACCAGCCATATACCAACAGAGCCTCAATGAACTCCTTTCAATTTTTCCTGGCTATTGTCGTCTTTATACGGAGGGTCCAAGTCTGAGGATGGGAGAGTGGCTGCGGCTGCAGTGTCCTCTCGCCATCCTAGACGCCCATTTAAGCTCCGCCTCCCTGACCATTCCTCTGTATTTAGTGCAGAACTGCAGGCAATTCTGCTGGCACTCAAGCATGCCTATCAATCTCGGGAAAGGAACTTCCTGATTCTGTCTGACTCTCTTTCTGCCCTGCAGGCCCTTCAGGGCGCGGGAACAGACCACCCACTGCTGGTGCAGATTAGAGAGCTCTACGCAGACTTGATGAAGGAATATTATGACATCATTTTTATTTGGGTCCCGGGCCATGTGGGCATCGAAGGCAACAGAATCGCAGATTCTGCTGTCAACAGTGCCCGCAGTGACCCTGTCCCTGACACACAGACTGTTTATAGTGATTTTAAACCTGTGATTAGTGCATACATAGCCCGCGAGTGGCAGTCCAAGTCGGACAAAGAGGAAAGGAACAAGCTGCATGAAGCTCTTCCTACGGTGTCCGACAGTCTATCTTTCCGCTGCGGCAGCCGCCGTGAGGAGACTGTCCTTACTCGGCTCCACATTGGGCACACGTATGTTACGCACTCTTACTTACTTAAACAGGATGAGTGTCCATGGTGTTTTGCCTGTGATGAGCAGTTTTCTGTTCGACACTTTTTGCTGTGTTGTGCCGATCTAATTGACAAGAGATATAAACACTTCACAGAAGACTCCTTGAAGGTTTTGTTCCGGGATGTTTCCCCGGACAAAATCTTCAATTTCTTGAGAGAATGCAATATTTTTAACAAGATCTGAGCATTCATAGACTATGTGAATTTGTCTATACGTTTCTTTTAAAGACGTGCGACATTTTAGCCTGACATTTTTAAGGTTTATTTACATCTTGTCTTAAGACCTTGCTTTTAGTCTGGCTGACCAGATTTTTACCCATCCCGCCATGAGATGGCCTTAGTCGCCTGCTCGGCGTTAAACCCAAAATAACTAACTAACTAACTAAATTTAATTTAAGGACCATTTTTGGCTCACGTGCAAAGCAAAAGTGAGTATGTTTTGGGCCAGTGGTCGTCCGTCCATCTACATGCGTCTGTCGTCCGTGGTAAACTTTAACGTTGGCATTTTCTCAGAGACTATTCAAGCTACAGTCTTCACACTTGGCCCAAGGATACTTTATGGCAAGACCTTTCTAACATACAAATTTCAGTGACCTCTCACAAAGGTCAAGGTCGATCAGGAAATAGGTAAAAGATAGCTATATTTTGATATAATTTATTTTTTCTCAAATACTAATTACAACTACAAACCCAATCTTGGTACAACTATACCTGATTGTAAGACCTTTCTATGCATACTAATTTGGTTGATCCCTCAGAAAGGTCAAGGGTCACAAGAGCTCAGGAAATAGGTCCGAAAATAATAGCCATATTTTGACCAAAGATGTTTTATCTCAAATACTATTCACAACTTCAAACCCAAACTTGGTACAGATATACCTGATGGTAAGACCTATCTGTGCATACTAATTTGGATGACCCCTTTGAAAGGTCAAGGTTCACAAGAGCTCAGGAAACTGGTCAAAATAGCCATAGTCATATAGCCTAGAGGCGCCAAACTATTCTGGCACTACCCTTAAACTATTTTAGTCAAATTTATTTCACACACTGAAGTATTCCGAATGATAAGGGTTAAGACCACTTTTTTTTCTTGCACAAAATTTGGTTGCTCAAAACAGGTTACTCATATAGACTTTTACTACTACAGTGTAGTCTATTCAAGCAGTCCTGCACATTAGCAATTCCTTTCCACCTATTGCAACTTAACCCTTTTAGCCCCAAGGTCCCATTTTTCAAATTTTGAAGGTGTTGCCTAATGACTATGCACCATTTGTAGGAGATGGATTGATCATGATAATTCAAGGGTAGTGCCAGATGAGCTTGGCGCCTTCAGGCGCCAAGTTCATTTGGCACTACCCTTGAATTATCATGATCAATCCATCTCCTGCTGCAGGGTCTCGGGGCTAAAAGGGTTCTCCTGGTTTGTTAGAACTTTTCATTCTGCTTACAACACTACTGCTTGAAATTAATTTGACTACGATAGTTCAAGGGTGGTGCCAAGCTATTTTGGCACCACCCTTGAACTAAAATAGTTGATCCATCTCCTGATCTTTAATGTAGCCTTCATAGGACAATAAGCAAATAAAAAAAAAAAAGATCAAACTATGGATATGATATGTTAAGGCAACTTGAGGATTATGTATTACTCAAACTGAAATTTCTGTCCCTACCCCAACAAAATTAGTCAGAAATGATCAAATAGCATGGGTGATATAGCATGGGTGCCTAATCACATGAGCATCAGGAGAAAGTTTTCCATGGGTAGGATGATGTCAAACTTTTACATTTATTTGATCTGATTTATCTCCCCCCCCCTCCCCCCCAAACCACTTACTTTCTTTTATTAATTACTATTATATTTGATCAACGTCAAAGAAATTTGAACAGATTTACTGCACACTGATACAGTCTGCAATTTTTCTTCTGTTTTTGAAGACTGTACCCAGTGAAGCTTCAGCTTTCTTCTATCCATCATTATGCTGCACCAGACAGAGTCTCGTTTGAACAGGCTCACAAGGGAACATACACACCAGTCAAAGTGGGGCAGACCTTTGGACCAACGTGAGTCCATTAACCCATTCAGCCCTGATGCACTACAGCAGGAGATGGATTGACCATGATTCCCCTTGAATTATCATGGTCGATCCATCTCCTGCAACTGGTGCATAGTCATTAGATGACGCCTCCAAAATTTGGGTTGAATAAGTTAACCCTTTGGGTGTCAGTAGTGGTTCTAGTTGCGATGAATCCTGCAGGAATCAACGTGACTAAAACTGCTACCGACACCCAATAGGGTTGAAACCGCAGTTAAAAAGAGGCTTGCATGTCTTAGGATAATGTAAGTCGGTGAATATGCTAGTAAATAAAAAGAAATTGCACATTGTTAGCTACATTTCACATAATTTATCATTTATTTATTTAAAAAAACAAAAACACTTTTCTTCACTGCATCAGTACATGATCTCATTATAAATTCATCATTCATTTTTTAATAATCGTTTTTTTAAAACACTTTTCTTCACTGCATCAGTATATGATCTTTGTGCATTGATCCATGATTCTCTACTATGTCCCGGTACATTTATTATGATATTTGGTAATAGGTTTCAATCACACTGGCTATCTCCCTTGGCCTGCTGCGCATGCTCAGCAGACCAACGGAGCTAACCAGTGTGATTGAAACCTTCACATATAGTCTAATAATGAGATGCAGTGGATGAGTAGTGGAGCTTTTTTTTTTTAGTGACCTGAATCACATGTTCCATCCTTAGATGGTCGACTCACTGGTTTCGGCTGTCAGTGGATGTGCCGGAGAGCTGGGTCGGACAGGAAGTTCGACTTGTCTGGAACTCACAGTCTGAGGCCATGATATGGACGGATGGTCAGCCAAGGCAGGTGAGAAGTAATTTTCTTCAGCAGTATAACTTGTGTTGAACAATCACTTTTTTTGGCAAGAACAAAGTGGTCTTAAAAGACAGGTTCTCTGCTTAGAGAAGTCGTTAAGGGCAAAAGGTGTCGCTTGTCACTATAAACTGTCGTGCAGGCAGCTACAGCCACAGCCCCGCTACAACCTTCTAAATGATCATCTTACATGACAGGTGCTCTCGCATAAATTTCTGCTGTATAGACTAAAAAATCAGTTCTTTATTTCCATGTCTGTCAGATATCAGACATTGAACAACTGGACTTAAACCATTCAGCCCTGACGCACTACAGCAGGAGATGGATCGACCATGATAATTCAAGGGTAGTGCCAGATTAGCTTGGCGCCGACAGGTGCCAAGCTAATCTGGCACTACCCTTGAATTATCATGGTCGATCCATCTCCTGCAACAGCTGCATAGTCGTTAGATGATGCCTCCAACATTTGGGAAATACGTGCGTCGGGCTGAATGAGTTGAGAAATGTTACGCCACCATGGTGGGCATTGCCGTGGTGGTCACTTCAGTGTAGCGGCTGTCACATATCAGTTCACAGGAAGTGCTTGTCATGGCATATTTCATCCATATGTTTGAGAACAAAATTATTTGGTGACATGTTTTGTTTTGTTCTGCTAGGGTTTGAGTGGAGAAAAGGACAGGCATGACTACATCCTGTCTTTCAAGCAGGAGAAAAACAGCCTCAGGTAAAGATCCAAACCTGCAGTTAGTGAGTAGAATGATAGACATTTCTTTGTTAACTTGTTCACTGTAGAAAAAAACGCAAACACCACCCAACTGCAAGAGGCAAAGAACCTCATGAGCCCCTGCAGATGCAGGGGCTCATGAGGTTCTTTGCCTCTTGCTGACCCGATTTATATCCATGTTCTTTGACAGATGGGATTATTCAGAGTTGAATTTGCCTTCTTTTTAAAGACATAATTTTTGCGTCCGCTTGCAGAGCAATAATGTTTGTGTTCACACATTGTCGATGTTTTGTTGGTCTTTAATGCATTGAAATTGCTTGCTTTTCCTTTGTGTCAGGTATGAGATATATGTGGAGATGGCATGCAATGGACTCTTTGGTGCAGGGGATGGTAGTATGATTGGGTCTCCGGACCCCAACAAACAGTTCACACTGGAGAGGGCAGACATTGCAACATTTGACCGAGATGTCTACAACCTTATACTGGACTTGGAAATCCTGCATGGAATGGCCAAGGTAGAAATTGTGTTTCTCTATATAATTTCTGAAAGCCTGAAATCTCAGGCAAATTATTTCTGCGCTCGGCTGTACTCAGCTGTACATTGCTGGGAGCTATTTAATTTAAGGACATGTGCTTTATAAATATTCTTTTTTTTATCATTAATTATTATTTTCTGGGATGGTTGTTTTATTTCATTTCTCTGTGTTACAATTTAAAAAAATACTTTTCTGTGCCTATGAAGGGTTCCTAAAAAAAAATCTTCACATCATTCAGTTGAGTTTTAGAGTATCTCCACTCCAAATTTGTCCTCACTAAACACAATTTTGAGGGAAAAGAGAACATTTTATTGATAATTAATTTACTACCAGTTTTAGGGGGCACCTTTTGATGACTTTAGCCGCTTAACTGCTGAGAAAAAAATGACCAGGTTCTGACTGGAAAAGGCATAGATCCTCATGAGCCCTGGCAGTTGTTGGGCTCATGAGGGTCACGGCTGTACAGTAAGGCCGATTTCTCACTCTTTAGTTTGGCCACCCGCCTGCTGCTGTGGTATGCGGTAGCCACTCCCCGCTGCGAGCAGGCTATCTAGGTCACTGTCTGGCAGCAAAAATTCCTTGTCTAATCTCTGTAACGGACTACTCATGTGTAGTGTGTTATGCCTGTGTTTAATGTTCTCTATCACCTCTTCAAAAGTTTTCTACATAAAACCGTTTAACACACTTGTGCACTGTTGCCTGCTGGTTCCTGTGTTGGTGGTATTATTCAGGGGACGTTTTTTTTTAAGGGTGCAATCCGAGGATAAAGACAGGTACCGTGTTTGTATGTGACTGAATAATAAGTTATCTGTGCCTCGCACAGTACTGAGCAGGTCTGAACATTCATTCTCTATGGAATACTGTTGTGTATAGTGTAATCCCTGTGCTTTATGCTCTGCTTATAGCCTCCAGTATTCTCTGTGATACTGTTTAGTAGTATCAGGTACTAACTGTTGTCTGCTCATGCATATTATCCTGGTTCCTTTATTCCAAATGGTGGTAAGGGAAAGACAGTACAGTTATGGCGGGAATAAAACATATACAAGAAACATTTGCACACACAGAATCCTTTCACGTTAAAAGGTTAAATTCTCTATGTAGAATATGTGGAGGAAGGTCAAAATGAACACTTGATGAAAAACCAATCAAACTGTGTGAAATGTATGTAGCTGAACTTCAGGAAATACATGGAATCACTATTCCTAAATTATTAGCACTGGCAGTCCCCCCTTTTTGTAGGAACAAGCAAAAGTGAAACATAATTAAGGAACAACTGGAAAAAGGAGATGTAATTCAATTCAATTACAAAAACTGTATTCATCCCTGAAAGGGAAATTCTAAAAACTGTTAATATTAAGGAACCACCAAAGTGATACGCTTCAGACCCATTACTTGTGTTCGTGTTGATATAAAGGCCCAGTGTGATGTGATTCAGAGCTGTTATTTGTATTAGTGTTAATGTAAAGGAACCAGTGTCGTGTGCTTAAGGCCTGTTACTTGTGCTAGTGGTTATGATTTATTGTGTAAACTCAAGTGTATGGCATAAACACAGTGCACAAATGCTGGTATCGGCATGTTTGTGTTGATCGTCTTGATGTACCTAACGGATTACCAGCTTGCCAGCAGTGGAGTGCTTTATGATGCTATTATTGCTCTAGCAGGAATGGCCCCAGAAATCTAGTAAGTGATAACAGTGGAGGCTAGAATGCTGCGTAGATACATCAACTTTTCATCCCACAGAAAACCTACATGCACAACAGATTGAGCTTCAAATTTAACGCTTTATTTTGTCAATGCATGTTTATTGTATTGCAAATATGAAATGTAACTGCTCTTGAAGGTGTGCTGGTAGTAAGCAGCATGGGCATGTTTAGTATGAAAAGAAAGCACATTTTATCAGCTACAAATTTACACTCAAGTTATAGTTCTTGAGACAAAAACGCATTTTGTGAATGTTCAGTTACTAACACTTTTCAGCGTTTCCGCTGCAGTGCGCCAGTATGCGGATGTCGGCACGTACACATAGTGTAGGGTAATGGAAGAGCACTCCTTTCTAGGACCATGAACAGCTCTTCAACTCTGCCTGAAGAGGCATGCGCTAATGATTAATTGCCCCCATGCCCGGCCTTGCCACAGATGGCTTATCTTGCAGTCAGTGGCCCCCGGGCCGCTCCTAACTAAAAGTGTGGTTCTGCACAGCCGTGGGGTCTATGCCTCTTGCTGAAACCTCTTTGTATCCATGTTCTTGAATGGTTGGGGCTCATTGGCATTGAATTAACAAGGACCTCAGAAACACCATCTGCGATCACTGGCAGTGAAGGGGTTAAACCAACACTGCAAGAGATGGATCAACCATAATGGCTGTAAGTTTTGTTTGTTGTTGCAGGAGTTGCCTGAGGCAGAGAGAGGGTTTCAAGCACTATACACTGCTAATGACTTTGTCAACGCCTGTTCTGTTGGGGATGCAAGCACATACAAGAGGTAAGAGGTTAACTTATTTCAGCCCGACGCACATATTTCCCAAATTTTGGAGGTGTCATCTAACGACTATGCACCTGTTGCAGGAGATGGATCGACCATGATAATTCAAGGGCAGTGCCAGATTAGTTTGGCGCCGACAGGCACCAAGCTAATATGCCATTACGCTTGAATTATCATGGTTGACCCATCTCCTGCTGTAGTGCGTCAGGGCTGAATGGGTTAAATGTGCTCATCAGTTGTCAGCAGTGAGTGCAGTGGTTGAATGCCTTTGAATTTCGGATAAAGCACACATAACCAGTCATTTGGTAATTATTTAAAAAATAGTTTTGTAAATTTACCCCTTGACTGCTATTGATGATACTGTTCACTGGAAAAGGTGCACGATTACACACAGGGTTAAGCCATTTTGTTTTCTTTCAGAGCTCATGAGATAGCTGAGAAGTTCTTTTCTCAGAGGAATGGAGACACCCAGCACACGGTTTATGCAATGGGACATGCCCACATTGACACAGGTGGATATGAAAATTACACATATTTTACAAGTCTCTGTGCAAATGAAAAAGTTTATGACTGTTTAGGAGAAAGAAACATGGTCACACTCACAGTGTTTTTCCTTTTCTTCAGCTTGGCTGTGGCCATATGCAGAGACAGTGAGGAAGTGTGCTCGGAGCTGGAGTTGCACAGTGAGACTGATGGAGCAATACCCAGACTTCACCTTCACTTGTTCACAGGTTGGTAGCATTGCTATCGGGTGTGTGTGTGTTTGTGTTGCTGTGCATATGTATAGTGTGTGTGTGTGTGTTGTGTTTATTGCTTGTGTACATGCCTAGCTACATGTGTGTGTGTGTAATCTGGTGTTGCCCTTGAACTAACATGGCCGACACATCTCCAACTGGTGTGTCAGTAAGTCTTGACCCTGTTGTGCATGCAGCCACCAGTACTATTAATGGTACCAGTAACTGCATACACAAGAGGGTTAAATTTAAACGTGTTAACCCTAATGATTTTTTTTTACAAGTATAACAAAACCTTGAGATTTGTTTTTACAAGTATAACAAAACCTTTTGTTTCCTCAAAAACATTACCGATGACATGACTTTGTGGAAATCCAGTCTTGCTACTTCGCTCGTACAGAGAAGACGTGTCTGGCCCTTGCTCTCGCGCTGCCTCGACCGGTCTTCCTCTTGCCTACGCTCGTTGCCTCTTCGTGTGCTCTGCCGCCTTCTAGCACTGACCTGCCTTCTCGTGGCCTGCCTCTGCTTGCGTCGTTCTGCTGCTCTCCTCTGGGCTGTGGAGGTGTATGGCTACCCTTCCCCCCGTTCCCGATTCGTCTCGGAGGTAAGGTAGTGGTAGCTACCCACAGCCGGCCCTCGGGCAGAGAGCCGGCTACCGTTGGGCTTCCCTTTCGGCGTTGTTACTACGTGGGCGCCAGCTGTTGAGCTTACGTTCCGGCGCCTTGCACGACCTTTTTAGCGAGTCTCCTCGAGGGACGTCGCCTTTCTCTCCTTTTTGTGCCTCACTGTTACGAGTAGACTTTGCCTTTTAGAGGCTAGGGTTTCTCTTTTCTCGTAGGGCCTTTGGGCACCCATGCTCCGTTCATCTACCTTAAAGGCCCTTTAGCCCTTGGCGAGTGTAGCCACTATTTCACGCGCCGGCGGTCACGGCGCTTGGAGTGCCTTTGTTTGGCTAGGCTCCCTTGTCTGCCTTTGCGACCTTGTTGTGCCCTTTGTCTGTTGCAGGACCCAAATGCTTACCTGCTCTCAATGCGGCGACTTCCAGTGGCCGACGGACGACCCTGTTCGGGCTGCTCCTCGGACCATCTCTGCGATGTCTGTGCGACCTGGCGGAGATCCGTTGGTCTGACCTCTGGAGTTTTTACCGGCGAGAGCGACCTCCGTCTGCTATCTCTCGTCCGGCTCCTGTTGACACTTCCGCCGCCCCTGTGGTAACGACCGCCCTTCCTCGCCTTGGCCTCTCAGAACGGATTGCTCGTCAGGACCCTGCGTTGTTCGCTGACCAGAGGACTGCCACTGCTGCCACGCCCGCTGACCCTTCCGGAGGGCCTGTTTGCCGGCAGAGCGCCCGCCTCACTGAGCCCGGCCTGCAGCAGTCCGCCATGAGCCGTCCCACGTTGACCGGCCTTCCTCCTCTCTCTCTCCCCGATAAGCCCGCTGATCCTTCCGGAGGATCTGAACGCCGGCATAGAGCCCTTCTCACTGAGTCCGGCCAGGAGAGACGTCAGCCTCAACCTACGCGACACAGTCGCGCCCCCGACTCATCCCGTTCCACCGTCTGTTCTAGACACTCGCGCTCGCCTCTCGAGCGCCGCCGGAAGGATCATTCCCCCCGCCGGGATCGTCGCCGCTCCCCCCGCCACTCCTCGTCGCGTGCGCGGTCGTGCTCGCCCTCGCACCGTTCGATGTGTTCGCCGCATCACCGCCATCATCGGCCCTCTTCCCGTGGTCGGCGCCCCTCTCCGGTTGTCCGCCGTCCTTCGTCCAGACGTCGTTCCCGCGCACCGGACAGGACCCCTCCTCGCTCCTTCTCGCGTTCGCCTCGGCGATCCCCGCCTCCGTCGTCGCTGCCGGCTCATTCCCGGGCTTCCTGCGAGGTTCGACACGCGTCCCCACCCAAGCTTCGGCCTTCCTCGGTGCCTCGCCCACCTCCTCGCCGCCCCCTGGACGAAGAAGCCCTCAGTTTGCTGCCTATGTCTCGGAAGAGCCAGAGGAGAGCAGCAGAACGACGCAAGCAGAGGCAGGCCACGAGAAGGCAGGTCAGCGCTAGAAGGCGGCAGAGCACACGAAGAGGCAATGAGCGTAGGCAAGAGGAAGACCGGTCGAGGCAGTGCGAGAGCAAGGGCCAGACGCGTCTTCTCTGTACGAGCGAAGTAGCAAGACTGGATTTCCACAAAGTCATGTCATCGGTAAGTATTTTTCGAAAAAATACCTTTTAGAGAAAAATGAATTTTTTGAGCAACCACCCTTTTGTGAGATCACCTGTCATTGAAGATATTTGGATGGCTGTAGCACCTAAATAATGCTCTATAATGGCATGTGACACTCTCTGTCTTTCAAGACTTTTCTTAACCCATATCATACTGAGGCTAAAAGTTTCAAATTTGTACACTGCCATATGCAAGCTACATTATAGTACTTACAGATAGGGATATAGACCAATGGTTTTAGTTCAAGGGTGGTGCTAGAATAGCTTGGCGCCTGGAGGCGCCAAGCTATTTTGGCACCACCCTTGAACCATGTTAGTCATACTTATTTCACACACTGGTGTATTCCGAATGATAAAGGTTAAAAGAACATGTCTTTTGAGACCATCAGTTTTCTTGCAAAAAGTACGGTTGCTTACATGTACAAATAAGGCCAGCAAGAGGCAAAGAACCTCATGACCCCCCGCATCTGCGGGGGCTCATGAGGCTCTTTGCCTCTTGCAGTTGGGTGGTGTTTGCAGTTTCTCAGGTTATACTGTATTTTTGTTTTGTCTAACAGGCTCAGCAGTATGCGTGGGTGAAGGAACACTACCCTAGTCTATATCAAGATATCTGCAAGTTTGTTAAGACTGGACAGTTCGTGCCTGTGGGGGGAACCTGGGTTGAAATGGTTTGTGTATTCCACAGTCTTTTTATTTTAACTGTGGGTATTTTATGTTCTCACTATTTTTTAAAATTACCTTATATTTTCGTTCAGAATTACATGGCCCAAACATCGTGCTCCCCAGCAAAATTGGTTGAGGCCTCGAAAAATCAAACAAGTGTGTGGATTGGGGGTGGGGGGGGGGGGGGAGGTGGGAAGGGGAGGGGGGGGGGGAGGGGAGGGGTTATAAGCTCAATCAGGCTTCAGAAAATCAAACAATGGAGGAGGGGTGGTGGGTGGGTGGGGGGTAGGGGGAGCGGGGTTGCGGGGGAGCACACCATACACATGGCAGCTAGGCTTCCTGCTAGGTTTTAAAATTGGGATGGTAACAAATATGTCATGGGGTGTCTACATACATGTCCATTTCATATGATATTCCACGACCATGATAAGTACAAGCATTAGTACCGATTGCAAAACTACATGCATATGCCAACAGATGATTGACATAAGTACACCAAGAACTTCCCGCAAATTGCAGGAGTGTAAACATTCACTTGTGTGTTTATGTTTATAGGAACAAACTGGTGTCTGTTTTAAAATTAATTTTAAAGTCATTTTAATTTTTGCTACAGGATGGCTATGTTCCAAGTGGGGAGGCATTTGTGCGACAGTTCTTGTACGGACAACGTTTTTTCCAGCAAGAGTTTGGTATCAAGTGCACTGAGGTGTGTGTGTGTGTGTTCATGGAAGCTTTTGTTTGTGTTTGAAATTTGTGTCTGTATCATATCTCATAAATCCACATAACAAAAAATGATTACGTGACTTGACCCATTTGAAGGCCCACTACTGCTGTAACTGTTCAAAGATACACTTCTGTAACAGATGGTTATGAAATGCTACACACAGGTCTAGTTATGGTTCATTTAGACACAGGACAATCCAGTACATGTCAACTTTATATCAAGTAACCTGACAATGACTCAACTGCGTTCTATAAATACAACACTTTTAGTATAAGAAACAGCTAAAAATAGATTGACACGCTAACGGCTGTGCAGAATTTTAAAAAAAAGTGTGACTACGCGTGTGTGTTTCTGCATGTCCCAACTGCTGTTAAAGTTCATTAGGTGTGTCGACAAGGCATAAGAAAAACAAATGGTGCTGACATGTGTCTTCAAATTTACACATTTCTCAAATTTGGAGATGGCACCTAACAACTATGTGCCAGTTGCAGGAGATCGATGATTATAATTTAGGGGTAGTGCCAGATTAGCATAGTGCCTGATGGCACCAAGCTAATCTGGCACTACCCTTGAATTAGCATGGTTGATCCACCTCCTGCTCTAGTGCGTTGGGGCTAAATTGGTTGAACATGTTTTGAGCAACCACCTTTGTTTTCTCAAAACTCTTACCGATGGCATGACTAATAGGAAGGTACGCTTAGCTTACCAATTTCAGCCCCAAAATTTGTGTACACATCACAACCAGGGAGGCGACTCTAGGGAGTCGTTACCAAGATACCCTGAGTCGCCTCCCCTCCATCCCTATCCAGTCTCGTGCTCGGCAGTTTCCCGCAAGTCTTTTCGCTTAGCTCACCAAGACCAGTCGTGTTCAGCTTGTGCTTCGACTGTGTATGGTGGGTTTACCATTGGATTTATGATGTGAAACCTGGTGTGGTGTTTGGTGTTGTGTGCATTGGATTACTTTGTGACACTCTTGGATTACTTTGTGACATTCTTGGATTTACATGGTGGTTGGGCACTGGTGGGATTACCTGACTCGGGTCATGACAAGGTAAAGCTTCGGTTAATGCCTCAGCCGGCGACTTACCTGGCGGCAGTATTGACCGGTACTCTGTACTCGGCCTATCGGGAGCTCAGGCTCTCTTCTGGAGGCCCTGCGCCCTCACGCGGCCTTTGTCTATCTTCTGTTACAGTGCTCAGGTATTGACCTGCACCAGGTGTGGTGAATTCCAGTGGCCCAGCGACGCCCACGATGTGTGCCTCCTCTGCTCGGGCTGCTCGTCCAGTCGGCCTTGCGGCACCTGTGCGACTTGGGTGGAGGAACGGTGGTCACAGCTCTGGGCGTTCTATCAGAGGGAGAGACCGGCCCGGCTCAAGGAGCCTCCCACACACGCTGCGACCGTAGCCGGGCAAGTACCGCAGAGACGGGCCACTTTAGACATCGTGGGCGTGTCGGCACAGCGGGCCCTGCTGCCTCCCCCCCCCCCCCACCCCAGTGCCTTGGACAGTGCTGCTCTGCCCTGAGCGGCAGAAGGAACTTAGCAGCAGCAGCCAGGCTTTGCCCCCCAGTTCATCCTGGCACCAGGAGCTCCACCCCACCTTCGGCTAGGGAAATGCCAGTCAGCCCACGACGGGACTTGCTCCCTAGGCGACTTCAGGCACCAAGAGCTCGGTCCCCCCACACAGAGAGAGAAGGGAGATGCTGACCAGACGAGGGTCGAGCCCAGGCGGCAGTAGCGGGGGACCACCCCTCTGAGAGGTTAGAGCCTGACTGCCTCCGGCCGGACCAGCGCCGAGACCAGGCCGCATCCTGGACATAACTCTCAGAGAGGGATACACTTGTCAGCCACCGACCAGAAGTGCGCCGAACCTGGACTTCTGATTCCCGAGACTGCTGCTCAGAGGAGGAAAGAAATGTCAGCCGCCGACGAGATGAGTTTCCCCGTTGGGTCAAAGCATCCGCTACCAAAGCCCCCCGCAGAGACGAAGGGTCTGTCAGTCCTTACGGTCGACGAGATGTGCTTCCTCGTTGAGCCACCCCCCAGCTCTAGGAGCGATGAGAGGGGCATACAGCGACCCCGGTCGCCTCGCCACGCGGTCAAGAAAGCTCCTCTGCCGGAAGCGGCTTGCCTTGCTGACAGAGACGATTGGGTCCTGTAGGGTCTCCAGTCGGTGGATAGGCTAGCTCACCACAGCGGCGCGTGGCGTCTACTGTTCCATGACGACCCTTGGATTATTTCGACCGTCACGGAGGGCTTGAGGATCTCCTTCCAGTCTCCCCCTCCGTTGCAACACTCCCCCCTTTGGACAAGGGTATCGGGGGATCAGGGCAAGGCAGAAGCGCTTCACGGCTTCTACTCCAGAAGGAAGTCACGGAGGTGGTGTTTCGCCCCGACTCCCCGACCTTCTACAGTTGGCTATTCCTCGTCCCCAGGCCCGGCGGCTAGTGGCGGCCAGTCATAGACCTCTCGGCGCTAAACAAGTACATTTCAGCCCCTCGCTTTCGGATGGAGACAGCCAGAGCCCTGAGGGCAGTGGTGCAACCCCAGGACTTTGCCGTGAGCCGTGACCTCGCGGATGCTTATCTCCATGTTCCCGTGCACCCAGCGTCTCATCGATATCTGCGCTTCGCCTTCCGCGGAGTAGTGTTCCAGTTTCGGGCTCTGCCCTTCGGGCTCAACCTCAGCCCTTGGGTTTTCACCAGGATTATCGACGGGGTCGTCTCCAGGTTCCGGTGGACGGCCACAAGCCCAACTTCCAACTATCTGGACGATCTACTCCTCTAGTACCAGAGGGCGACCGCCTTGGAGGAGGACAGGGACACCCTACTGAACTTGCTCGACTGACTCAGATTCCTGGTCAATGGAGGCAAGTACAACCTCACGCCTTTGCACAGGTTTGTCCACCTAGGCATGGAATTCCTGACCGACCTCAACCGGGTGTGGCTCCCCGTCCACCGGATTCAGAAGATAGCGGAGTTGGTGCTCCAGGTGTTTCGCGCGGAATCTCTCCTGGCCACGGTCTGGCTCCAGCTGCTGGGCCTCCTAAGCACGGCGGCGTATCTCCTACCTCTCGACAGGCTCTATTCTCACCCGATCCAGCTGCATCTGCTTCTCCATTGGCGTCCGTCCTCCGGCGATCTGGCGGCCATAGTCCCGGTGTCTCCACTGGTCAAGTCTCATCTCCAGCGGTGGACGGACAGGGCCTGGTTAGCGTCTGGCGTTCCTCTCTTCTCCCCTCCGCCCCAGCTCTCCATCTGCAAGGACGCGAGCATCTCCAGCTGGGGAGCACACCAGCTGCCGGAGTTCATCACAGCCTCGGGCAGCTGGCCGCGGGACCACGCAGACAGACACATCAACTGGCTGGAGCTGAAGGCCATGTTGTTGGCGCTCGTCGCCTGGGAAGATCGACTCGCTCAGCAGGAGATCCTGGTTCTCTCCGACAACTCGACGGCCATAGCCTACATTCAGAACCAGTGCAGGACGCGCGTGCCCTCCCTCTGCATCCTCATGTTCCAGGTCCACCTGTGGTGCAGAGATCAGGGCATAACGCTGCAGGCGCAGCACATCCCGGGCCATCTCAACGTCCTCGCGGACGCCCTCTCGCTTCGCGGCCAGCTTCTCCACACGGAGTGGACCCTGCGCTCGGATATCTGCCAGCTACTCTGTGCGCGTTGGGAGACGCCCATGATCGACCTCTTTGCCACAAGGTGGAACAGGCAGCTTTCACTCTTCGTCTCCCCCATCCCGGATCCACTAGCCTGGGCCGTAGACACGCTCTCCATACCTTGGGATGGGCTGCTCGCGTACGCGTTCCCTCCCGCTGTCCTGGTACCAAAGGTGCTCCAGAAGCTCAGGGGCAGCAAACGTTCAGCTGGGCCAAGAGCTGGACCACAGACCTTCTGAGCCTCGCCACGGATCCTCCCCTGAGGCTCCCCACCCCTCGTAGCAGCCCCGACAGCAGCTGTTTCACCCATGCCCGGAGCGGCTATTACTACACGCCTGTAGATTGTCCGGCACGCCCTCGCCGCAAGAGGCTTCTCAGATGCAGCGGTGGAAGCAATCTCAACAGCTCGCAGTGCCTCTACCTGTAACGTGTACGAGGATCTCTCCCCCACGGACTCGACTACCCCCCAGCTGGCGGAGTTCTTTTTGTGGCTCTCCTCCCAGCAGAACCTGGCCCCCATCACCATCAGAGGTTACCTGGCGGTGGTCGCAGACACGTATCGACACTAGGCCGACCAGACCCGGGTGCCTGCAAGGACCTGGCGGATCTGATGGCGCACCTGGATCTCCAAAGGCCGGTATCCTGCTCACTGATCCCTCGCTGGGACCTGTCCTGGGTGCTAACCTGGCTAAACTCGGAGCGGTTCGAACCTCTACCCCTGGCGCGACTTGGAGATCTAACCAGAAAGACTCGCTTCCTTCTCGCCCTCGCCATGGGTTAGCGAGATCCACGCCTTCATAGTGCGACCCTCCTGCCTCCAGTTCATGGCCGATGGCTCGGTGCAGCTCCTCACCAATCCGGCGTTTCTGGCCAAGAACCGGCCCCTGGCGACCGCCCCACAGGTACCGGGAGTCCCGTCAACAGGACCCCATCAGGGACTAAAGATATACCTGCGCAGAACTAAGCCACTAAGACAAGGGTGCGCACGCCTGTTCCTGCCCTTGGCTCCGGGCAGACGAGACATCTCTGCGCAGATGATCTCCTCCTGGCTCTGCTGGGTCATCTGGTCGGTGTACCAGGAGCTCTCCCCAGACTGGGCAAAGACGATGCGGGTACGGGCACATGAGGTCAGAGGAGTCGCTGCAAGCATCGCCTTTGACCGCAACTGTGCAGTGAGAGATATTGTGGCGGCTGTGGGTTGGCAGGCTGAGTTCACCTTCACCCGCTTCTACCTACGAGACCTATCCGGCTAGCGCAACAACCTGGCCCTGGTGGGGGACATCTCGGCGGCGCAGCACTCCCTCCTGGTGCCGCAGGCACCATAGGTAACGCCTAGATGAAATTGTCGGGAGTGGGCGCACGGAGGGGCCTCGATATCGTAATGCACATGGCATTAGCCTGGCAATCTGAACACTTGGGGGATGCATAGGGGGCAGCACCCTCATCCTTTTTGCTATTCTTCGTATTAGTCATGCCATCGGTAAGAGTTTTGAGAAAACAAATGTATTTTTCTCTAAAATGTATTTTTTTTCGAAAAATACTTACCGATGGCATGACTCAGAGGTCCCTCCCTCCTGCCCCGCTTGCCTCTGTTGAGCTAAGGCAAAGACTGACGGGAAACTGCCGAGCACGTGACCCGGATAGGGATGCTGGGGAGGCGACTCAGGGTATCTTGGTAATGACTCCCTAGAATCGCCTCCCTGGTTGTGATGTATACACAACGATTTATTGGGCTGAAATTGGTAAGCTATGCGTACCTTCCTATTAGTCATGCCATTGGTAAGTATTATTCGAAAAAATACATTTTAGAGGAAAAAAAAAATCTTGCTTGAAAAGTATTTAAGACATTCATCTTTAGGACACCCAACCAGATCTATCAGCAGTGAAGCTTTAAGGACAGTGTAGCAGAATAATCCTCGCGCTGGGACCATACGGCGTTGAGGCGCGTCCCCTGGGTGGTGGATAGGGGGTCCCTCTTGAGAGGGGTGCACCGAATGAAATAAGGTGCCGTGAACCAACATGGTCTAAGGGAAGGTGACCCCGACAGAAAACCCCTGGTCCTCCTAGTAAGGGGGTTGGGCGTGGGGGTAGCTTCCCCACCCTGCAAAAAAGGAAATAGCTACAAAAACGCCGACGAAAAGATTAACAGTAATTCCTTTCCTGGAGGAGGAAGGTTCTTCTACTAGAAGACTTATGACGTCCTGTGGTGAAAGCCGGAAGTCTTCGGAAGCCACAGGACCGAGCCGCCTCTCTCTATCCAGGGATACAACCATGGGCACATGGAACGTCAAGACCATGTACCAGAGCGGCAAGGCCGCCCAGATAGCAGCAGAAATGCAAAAGTACAACCTTTCCCTGCTAGGCATCAGTGAAGCCAGATGGACGCAGTCTGGCCAGAAAAGGCTGTTAAGTGGGGAGATGATTCTGTATTCAGGTCATGAAGAGGAGAATGCCCCCCATACAGAAGGAGTAGCACTCATGCTGTCACCAGTGGCACAGAGAGCGCTGATGGGCTGGGAACCTCTTGGGCCAAGAATTATAACAGCAGCCTTTAGAACCAAGAAAAAGCTCAAGCTGAACGTCATCCAGTGTTATGCGCCCACCAATGACAGTGACGAGGAAGAGAAACAAGAGTTCTACGACCGACTCCAGAGTGCCGTGGACAAATGTGCGCAGCGAGACATCACCATCGTCATGGGCGATTTTAATGCCAAAATAGGGGAGGACAACACCGGATACGAAGAGGTGATGGGGAGACAGGGACTAGGCTCGGAGATGAGTGAGAACGGGGAGAGGTTTGTAGACTTTTGTGCTCTAAACCGACTTGTCATTGGAGGCAGCATCTTCCCACACAGAAGAATACACAAAGCAACTTGGGTCTCACCTGACCATACAACAGAGAACCAAATAGACCATATCTGCATTAGCAAGAAATTTAGAAGATCCCTTCAAGATGTTCGAGTGAGGAGGGGAGCAGATGTCGCCTCAGACCACCATCTGCTTACCTTAAGAATGAAGCTCAAGCTAAAGAAAAGCCGCACAGAGACAACAAGAAGACAGCGCTATAATGTAGGCCTCCTGAGAGAAACTGGAGTTAGAGAAGAGTTCAAACTGGTGCTGTCCAACCGGTTTCAAGCGCTACAGGAGCTAGTAAATGAAGAGGAGGCGGTCACCACAGAGCAGCAGTGGAAGGCAGTTAGAGAGGCGCTGAACTCAACCTGCAAAGACACTGTAGGGTTCAGGAAACACCACCACAAGGACTGGCTGTCGGCACAGACCTTGAAGAAGATAGAAGTGAGGAAGCAGAAGAAAGCAGCGGTCAACAACAGTCGCACGAGAGCAGCCAAAGTAAGGGCACAGGGGGAATACTCGGAAGCCAACCGCGAGGTGAAGAGGAGTATCAGGGCAGACAAGAGGGCCTACACAGACAGCCTGGCAGCAGAGGCAGAAAAGGCAGCAGGCAGCGGCAACATGAAACAGCTCTACGACATTACCAGAAGATTGTCGGGTAAGTATGGCCATACAGAAAGACCAGTAAAAGACAAAGAAGGCAAGCCTATTGCAGACAGAGCAGACCAACTCGACAGATGGGCCGAGTATTTTGAAGAGTTACTGAACAGACCTAGCCCACCCGACCCCCCCGACATCCAGCCGGCAGAGACCGACCTACCCATCAGCTGTGACAGACCCAGCCGGGAAGAGATCAGAAAAGCAGTGGCATTTTTGAAGAATGGCAAAGCAGCAGGACCAGATGGCATCCCAGCGGAGTCTCTGAAAGCAGACCTAGAGACAACAGTTGAGATGCTGTACCCACTGTTTGGAAAGATCTGGGAAGAGGAGGTGATGCCAGCTGACTGGAAGGAGGGGTACCTAATCAAGCTTCCCAAGAAAGGCGACCTCAGCAAGTGTTCCAACTACAGAGGAATCACCTTGCTGTCAGTACCAGGAAAGGTCTTCAACAGGATCATCCTAGAGAGAATGAAGAGCTCCGTTGACCCCCAGCTGAGAGACCAGCAAGCAGGATTCAGGAAGAACCGATCATGTACAGACCAGATCGCCACTCTCCGCATCATCGTGGAACAGTCTCTGGAGTGGAGCTCCCCGCTGTACGTCAACTTTGTGGATTATGAGAAAGCATTTGACAGCGTGGACCGAGAGACTCTGTGGAAACTCCTACGACACTACGGTGTACCCACAAAGCTCGTCCGCCTGATCAAGAGCAGCTATGATGGCATGACATGTCGCGTGATCCACGAAGGGCAGTTCACCAGAGAGCTCCAGGTCAGAACTGGCGTCAGGCAGGGGTGTCTGCTGTCTCCGTTCCTCTTCCTACTGGCCATAGACTGGGTCATGAAGATGACCACAGAGCACAGACGAAGTGGAATACAGTGGACACTGTGGACACAGCTTGACGACCTCGATTTTGCAGACGACTTGGCATTACTGTCCCACACTCATCAACAAATGCAGGACAAGACCACGAGGCTTGCTGACATCTCGTCCCAAGTGGGCCTCACCATTCACAAACAGAAAACAAAGACAATGAGGCTGAAAGCAACCAGGGAAGAACCAGTCTTGCTTGCTGGCACCTCGTTGGAGGAGGTGGAGTCCTTCACCTATCTCGGGAGCATCATAGACAAAAAAGGTGGCACTGATGCAGATGTCAGAGCACGAATCGGTAAAGCCAGAGCAGCCTTTCTCCAGTTGAAAAAAGTGTGGAGTTCCAGAGAGCTGTCACAACACACCAAAGTCCGGATTTTCAACTCCAATGTAAAAGCAGTTCTCCTATATGGAGCAGAGACATGGAGATTGACAAAAACCACAGTCAACAGAGTACAGACCTTCATGAACAGTTGCCTTAGAAGAATTTTGAAAATCCACTGGCCAGAGAAGATCAGCAACGTCAGACTCTGGGAGAGAACAGAGCAGATAACAGCAGAGAATGAAATTGGGCGAAGAAGATGGGGATGGATCGGTCACAGTCTGAGAAAGCCAGCTTCCAGTATCACTAGGCAGGCATTGTCATGGAACCCCCAGGGAAAGAGGAAAAGAGGTAGGCCGAGAAACTCCTGGCGTCGAGACCTCCAAGCAGACATCAAGAGACTGGGAACCACCTGGAGTAGAATCGAAGGAGAAGCACAGGACAGGAGTTGCTGGAGGTCTCTCGTCGACGGCCTATACCCGGGTAGGGGTGACAGGCGTAAGTAAAGTAAGTAAGTAGCAGAATAATCTGGCACATCTTTGGAACCATCATGACCATGCTCTCTATCACAATTGGTACACAGTCTTTTCGGCGACTTCAAAAGTTGCTAAGTTAAGTCATTATTAGTAGTGACTGCGTGAGTTCATGCAGGCACTACTACTATTGCAGTAATTTAAAGCTTTAAGAAGTGTTAAAAAATAAAATAAATTGTTTGAAAAGTGTTAACTTTTCATTTTGATCTTTATGAAAAAGCATTTTTCTTTTGTAATGGTGATGAAAACCCCACCCAAATGATGTTTTTATATTTTGCTTTTTACTGGTGGTGAAAAGTGATGATTTCATTTTATTTTGGTTTTGTGTTCCCAGTTTTGGCTGCCAGACACATTTGGCTATGCTGCACAGCTGCCCCAGATCATGAAGCAGTGTGGCATCAACAGGTTCCTCACCCAGAAACTGAGCTGGAACCTTGTCAACAAGTTCCCTGTGGGTACACTTTTTTGTTTCCATTGCACTAATAGAAATTAAAGTCACTAGTCTACACATTAATTGACCCCCTTGTGCATGCAGCCACCAGTATTGATTACAATACCTGTGGCTGTGTGCACAAGTGGGTTAACCCCTTCACTGCTGAGAAAACCAGTCCAACTGCAAGAGACTTAATTGCTCATGAGCCTTCGCATCTGCAGGGGCTCATGAGGATCTATGCCATTTGCTGACACAACTTTGTATCCATGTTTCTTGAGTGGCTGAGGTTCCCTGGCAATGTATGAACTAAAAAACCCACAGAACCTACATGCATCCACTGGCAGGGAAGGGGTTAACCCCTTTATGTATGCAGCTAGTGGTATTGTAAACAGTACAGGTAACTACATGCAAAGGGATCCGGGGGGTAGGGGGAAAGCTTTTATTTGTCTTCAGTCATCTGTAGTCTAGGTGGCCTTCTTGGCCTGGGAGACAGCTGGAGCCATATAACATAATGAAGGATACTTTATGGTGAGGCATTTCAAAGATTAGAGGGCCAGTTAACCCTTATCATTCGGAATACACCAATATGTGAAATAAGTTTGACTAAAATAGTTCAAGGGTGGTGCCAGAATAGCTTGGCGCCTCTAGGCGTCAAGCTATTCTGGCACCACCCTTGAACTAAAGCCATTGGTCTGTATCCTTATCTGTAAGTACTATAACGTAGCTTGCTTATGGCAGTGTACAAATTTGAAGATTTTAGCCTCAGTATGATGTTAAAATATCAAACAATTTGCTATAAATTTAGAACTTTTTATTCACACTTGTTTTACAAACTGTTAAAGGTTTTCAGAGGTAACGTGGCCAACTCTTTAAAATCAGTTTTGGTACGACATACAGTAGAGTAGCCTGCTTCAGGGTGCCCAAGGAGGTGTTGTGTAAATCAGGAGTATGTGAAAAACTGCGAGTCTTGTGATTCACAAACAGTGGATTAACCCAATCAGCCCTGACACACTACAGCAGGAGATGGGTCAACCATGATAATTCAAGGGTAAGGCCAGATTAGCTTGGCGCCTGTTGGCGCCAAGCTAGTTTGGCACTGTCCTTGAATTATCATGGTCGATTCATCTCCTGCAACAGGTGCATAGTCGTTAGATGACGCCTCCAAAATTTGGGATATACTTACACCAGGCTGAATGAGTTAATAGCCCTGACAAACATGTGGTGGATACCACTTTACTTGGGGTATTGACATAGTATTTTATTTCCTCAAAAACATTACCGATGACATGACTACATGGGGAATATCTACTTCTAGGCTCAATTTTAGCCTACTTGCCCGTTGTGTGCCCACACAACCCGAGAGGCCCTCGGGGAACCCCCCAGAGGGGCCGAGAGTTATCTCCCCATACCTGCCTTACCAGATCCGGTCACGAGACCATTCAGTCTTTCTACTTCGCTCGTGGAGAGAAGACGTGTCTGGCCCGCGCTCTCGCTGCCTCGACCGGTCTTCTGCCTACCGACGCTGGTTGCCGACTTCGTGTGCTCTGCGCCCGCTTCTACCCTGCCTTCTATCTGGCCTTCTCTTCCTGCTTCGTTGGGCCACTTGCGGGGATTCTTCTGCTTCTGTGGACGGCGGTTTGACTGCCCTTCCCCCCCTTCCCTTCGTTGCAGAGGTAAGGTAGCGGTAGTTCCCTCGGCCGGCCCTCGGGCTGAGAGCCGGCTGCCTGTGGGTGCTTCCCTGCTTTTGCTTTGGGGTTCGTTTCAGTGCGTAGTGCCTGATTAGCTCACGGTCGGCTGTTGCCGTGTCGCGCCCGTTTTGCACGTGGGCCTTGGGCTCCGTGTGTGTTAGCCCGTTTAAATCCCCGTTAGCCCTCCGAGAGTGCCCCATTCCGCTTTCACCGGGAGCCCGCCTACGCTTCGATAATGTCGTTGTGCTCCCGGTGCGATGACTTAGCTGGCCGACGGACACTCACTCGGTCTCCCTACCGCGTTCGGTGGTTCCTCGGACCGCAGGTGTAATAATAATAATGATGATAATAATAATAAGCACATTAAATAGGCGCTTTATCTCAATTGAAAATCGGCTCAAAGCGCTGCCCCGAACGGGGCCCAACAAGCGCGCTCACGCGAGTTACGCGCATTCACTCACACACGGAACGTAAACACAGAACTTTCACGTGGTGCTAAGGGCAAGCTCAAGCGAGCTGCTGTAATTTTGGAGATTCAAAATCGTTTGTATTTGAAATTGGTTGGGTGGACTGACTCTGATACCAGAGTGTAAGCGGTGTGCGGCCTGGCCTGAGGTTATGTGGGCGGACCTTGGTCCTTTTACCGCCGAGAGCGTGCCCGCCCGGCTTACGAGCGTTCAGCGCCCTTTGACACGTTGGCCGCCCTGGCTGTTTCCTCGGCCACTCCCGCACGGAACGGTCCCCGCTTCGGGGTTCGCGGTTTGTTCTGACCACAGGACCGCCACTGCTGCCACGCCCGCTGACCCTTCCGGAGGGTCTGTTTGCCGGCTTAGCGCACGTCTCACTGAGAGTGACCAGCAGCAGTCGGCCTTGAGCCGTCCGTCGTTGACGAGCCGTCCTCACCACTCTCCCCGCACCAAGCCCGCTGATCCTTCCGGAGGATCGCCTTGCCAGCATAGTGGCCTACTTCCGGAGTAGGGCCCGGAGAGACGTCAGCACCGTCCGTCGCGACGCAGCTGCGACCCTGATCCTCACCGTTCCTCCTCCAGACGCCCGCGTTCTCGCTCGCCTCGCGAGCACCGTCAGCGGGATTCTCGACGCCCCTGCAGGACGATGCGCTCAGCCTGCTACCCGAAGTCTCGTCTCGGCTCTGTTGGACGAGGATCGCTCGACCTCGCACGCGGCAGCTTCCCCGGAGCTGAAGAGGAAGGTCGCCGCCTTCGTTGACACGGAGAGGCAGGTCAAGAAGTTTAGGTCGCTTCCCCAACCGCCCGGCTTAAGGGTCTTCGAGACGTCTTTTCGTCGCACCTACAGCTGGCCACGTCCCAGGAGCCGGTCTTCTTCTCCGACCGTCGCTGGCCCGCGGATTTAGACATCTTGTTTCGGCCGGCCTGGTATGCTGGACTCTCCCAGGCCTTCTCCATCCCTCTGCCTACGCTGGACCCTTCGGCGGTGTCCCTAGCCGGCGGTCTGACTCTGCTGCGGCGGTCCCCGATGCGGGGCCTGGACAAGACAGTGACCTTGGTCCGTAACACCTTCGCCTGCTCGGGTATTATGGAGCTCCTCACTCAGTCCTTGGTTCGTCGGGTGGAGGTATCCTGGCATCCTTCCATCTCTCCCCTCCTAGGAGACCTGCTGGTCCTCGCGGAGACCGCCAATTGCGCCGCCTACCATTCCTCGGTCAACGCGATGGTGGCTTCGGCCAACTGCGACCGCATGCGTCGAGATGCCCTGCTCCGCCCCTGCAGTACGTTGCCGCCGGACCTGCGAGCGCAACTTCACCGTGCCCCCTTGGGTGGACCCTTGCTGTTCGGCGACTCAGTCTCTACGGGTCGGCGGTTCGTTCCTCGTGATGTCTGTGCGACTTGGCCGGAGACGTTTCGTCGGACCTCTGGAGTTTTATCGGCGAGAGCGACCTCCGTCTACTATCTCTCGTCCGGATCCTGTGGACTCTTCCGCCGCCCCTTCGGTAACGACCGCCCTTCCTCGCATCGGCCACTCGGAACGGTCTGCTCGTCGGGACCCAGCGTTGTGCGCTGACCAGAGGATCGCCACTGCTGCCACGCCCGCTGACCCTTCCGGAGGGTCTGTTTGCCGGCACAGCGCCCGCCTCACTGAGCCCGGCCTGCAGCAGTCCGCCATGAGCCGTCCCACGTTGACTGGCCTTCATCCTCTCTCTCTCCCCGAGAAGCCCGCTGATCCTTCCGGAGGATCTAAACGCCGGCATAGAGCCCTTCTCACTGAGTCCGGCCAGGAGAGACGTCAGCCTCAACCTGCGCGACACGGTCGCGCCCCCGACTCATCCCGTTCCACCGTCAGTTCGAGACACTTACGCTCGCCCCTCGAGCGTCGCTGGAGGGATCATTCACCTCGCCGGGATCGTCGCCGCTTCCCCCGGAGGATCTGAACGCCGGCATAGCGCCCTGTTCTCGGAGTCTGGCCAAGAGAGGCTTCAGCCTTAGCTTGCGCGACACGGTCGCACTCCAACTCCCTCCGTTCCACCTTCAGGTCACTTGATGGCTGATCAGAGGACTGCCACTGCTGCCACGCCCGCTGACCCTTCCGGAGGGTCTGTTTGCCGGCTCAGCGCCCGCCTCACTGAGCCCGGCCTGCAGCAGTCCGCCATGTGCCGTCCCACGTGACTGGCCTTCCTCTCCCGTCTCTCCCAGTTAAGCCCGCTGATCCTTCCGGAGGATCTGTACGCCGGCGTAGCGCCCTACTCACTGAGTCTGGCCAGCAGAGACGTCAGCCCTAGCTTGCACGACTCGGTCGCGCCCCCGACTCCTGCCGTTCCACTTTCAGTTCAGGACACTGATGCGCACCGCTTGAGCGCCTTCGGTAGGATTGCCGTTCGGACGCAACCTCCGCCCCTGGGTCTTCACTCGGCGGATGGACGCCTTAGTCGCCTTAGCCCGACAGTCCTCCTCCAGTCCACGTCGAACTACCTGGACGACCTCCGGTTGCGCAACCAATCGGAGACTGCGCTAGCCACGAACAGAGATGCTCTCCTGCACCTCCTAGCACACCTGGGCTTCCTAGTAGACGACGGCAAGTCGGATCTCTCTCCCTCCCGCCGGGTTGGGCATCTGGGTATGGAATTAGCAACCAACCTCAACACGGTATGCCGTCCGGCGCCCCGGATCAAGAAGATGGCGGCTCTAGCCGACCAGTTAGCTCGGGAGGTTGCAGCCCCCGCCAGAGTCTGGCTTCAGTTGCTCGGTTTGATAAACGCCGCAGCGGATCTTATCCCGCTAGGGCGTCTCTACTCCCGGCCAATTCAACTGCATCTTCTTCTCCATTGGCTCACGTCTTCTGGTGACTTGATGACCGCGGTCCCAGTGTCCCAGATGCTCCGCCTGCACCTTCGTCGGTGGACCGACCATATGTGGCTAGCGTCGGGAGTTCCCTTAGCCTCTCCCCCTCCACAGGTCTCTCCTTGCGTCGATGCCAGCCTTCGGGGTGGGGGGCCCACCTCCTACCCGGTTCCTCGCGACGGCGGGCCCCTGGCCCTCACACTTGGCGCACACCCACATCAACTAGCTGGAGATGCGGGCCGTCTGGCGAGCCCTTCAGGCTGGGGAGTACCTCCTCGGACACCAGGAGCTTCTCGTGCGTTCGGACGACACGACGGTGGTCGCTTACATCCACAAGCAAGGTGGCACACGCTCCCCTGACCTGGGTATGCTCTTCTACAGGAAGATGTGTTGGTGCGAGGACCCGAGCAGTATCCTTCAAGCCCGGCACGTTCCCGGATGCCTGAATGTCTTGGCCGACTCTTGGTCTCGCCGCGACCAACTCCTACACACGGAATGGACCCTGCGACAGGACATCTTTCGGATGATCTGCGCCCGCTGGGAGACTCCCCAGGTCGACTTGGTCGCCACCAGGTGGAACCACCAGCTCCCCCTCTTCGTCTCCCCGATTCCCGACCACCTTGCCTGGGCTGTCGATGCGCTCTCCATTCCCTGGGACGGACTTGTGGCCTATACCTGTCCCCCTACCGTCCTGGTTCCCTAAGTCCTCCTCTAACTTTGGGGCTGTTCGGCGTTCCTCCTGTTGGTCGCGCCGTTCGTCTGGAACCGCTCCTGGACTACCGACCTGCTCAGCCTCGCCTCGGACCCGCCCCTGCTGCTGCCCACCCCGCGGGCCATGCTCAAGCAACCGCGCCAGCCGCTGTTCCACCCCTGCCCGGAGTGTCTCCTCCTTCACGCCTGGAGGTTGTGCGGCAAGCTCTCGGAGCTAGAGTCTACTCAGGTGCAGCAATGGAGGCGTTCGCTGCGGCCCGGAGACTGTCGACCCTTCGAGTCTACGAGGGAAGTGGCGAGTCCTCTGTTCCTGGTGCACCGATCATGGCCTTAAGCCCACGGATCTGACGCATCCTCCGCTGGCGGACTTCTTTCTCTGGCTCTTCCGAGACCAAGGCCTAGCCCTCATCACGGTACGCGGTTACTTGTCCTTGATTGCGGACACCTATCGTCACCTGGGACGACCCGATCCGGGCGCCTGCAAGGACCTAGCCGACCTTATGGGACACTTCGGCATCCAGCGCCCGACACTCCGCTCGTTCCTTCCTCGCTGGGACCTACCCTGGGGGCTCACATGGTTGAACTCCGCCCGCTTCGTACCATTACCTTTGGCCCAGCTCGCGGACTTGGCACGCACGACTTGCTTCCTGCTGGCACTGGCTACCGCTTCGCGCGGGAGCGAGCTACATGCACCTTCAGCGCGCCCTGCCGGTCTGCAGTTCCGAACAGACGGCTCCGTCCGGCTGCTCACGGACCCGGCCTTTCTGGCAATAACAGGTCTCCTTTAACTCCGCCTCAAGAGATCACCATTAGGCCGCTGAGAGACTGACCCCGGTCCCAGGAGACCAGGCTACAGGATCCCGTGCGCGCCCTTCAAATCTATCTGCGGTGATCTAAGCTCGTCCGCAGGGGGCGGTCGCGCCTCTTCCTACCTCTAAGACCCAAACAGCGTGACATTATAGCCCAGATGATCTCTTCCTGGCTCCGCTGGGTCATACGCTCCGCTTATCAAGAGATAGCCCCTGAGGGAGCTAAGAGGCTGCACATTCTCGCACACGAGGTACGAGCTATGGCCACGAGCGTCGCGTTTGAGCGAAACGGCACTGTCAAGGACATCGTGGCAGCCGTGGGCTGAAACACCGAGTCGGTCTTGCCCGTTCTACCTCCGGGACCTGGCTAGCCAGCGAGAGAATCTCGCACTGGTGGG
Source organism: Semisulcospira habei (assembly GCA_036245525.1). Lineage (NCBI taxonomy): Eukaryota > Metazoa > Mollusca > Gastropoda > Semisulcospiridae > Semisulcospira > Semisulcospira habei. Next base: position 133,026,774 of record BTPG01000006.1, read on the forward strand.
GGACATCGCCGCGACGCAACACTCCCTCCCGGTGCCACCGGCACCGTAGGTATGCACTTCGCTAAAATTGTCGGGAGTGTGCCACGGGGTGGACGGCGTTGTCCTGTTGGGGGAGTTGTGGGCGGCACCCGCCTCCTCTTCGCAATTCTCCCATGTAGTCATGTCATCGGTAATGTTTTTGAGGAAATAAATTCATTTTTCTCTAAAAGGTATTTTTTCGAAAAATACTTACCGATGACATGACTCGGATAACCCTCCCTCCTGCCCCGCTTGCCGCTTTCGAGCGAAGTATCAGACTGAATGGTCTCGTGACCGGATCTGGTAAGGCAGGTATGGGGAGATAACTCTCGGCCCCTCTGGGGGGTTCCCCGAGGGCCTCTCGGGTTGTGTGGGCACACAACGGGCAAGTAGGCTAAAATTGAGCCTAGAAGTAGATATTCCCCATGTAGTCATGTCATCGGTAAGTATTTTTCGAAAAAATACCTTTTAGAGAAAAATGAATTTTACATTTTGCCATAAGATTGTTATGTCATTACTGGTCAGTTTGTATGTTCATCGAGTCAGAGTTGAAGCATACTGTGTTCTCAGTACCTGATAAGGCTGTTTCCTGTGTGTTTTAACCCATTTCATCCTGAGGCTGATTTGTTTAAATTTGCTTATTTGTCCTGTGAAGGCTACATTACAGTTTAGGAAGTAGATCAACCGTTTTAGTTCAAAGGCGGTGCCAGAATAGCTTGGTGCCTGTGGGGCCAAGCTATTCTGGCACTACCCTTGAACTATCATAGTGTAATTAATTTCAGGCAGTAGTGTCTACGTCTCAGGATGAAAAGGGTTAAAGTATAGATTATTTTAAATTATATGGCTGTACCATAATAATAATGAAGTTATATAATATTAAATTGGATCTTTCTACAGCATGTGAAATGATGTTATGCACAGCATGCTGACAACAATCTTAACCCATTGAGCTCCATCATCTTGCAGCAGGAGATGGATTGACCATGATAATTCGTAGGTATAGTGCCAGATTAACTTGGTGCCATCAAGCACCAAGCTAATCTGGAACTACCCTTGAACTACCATGGTCGGTCCATCTCTTGCAACTGGTACATAGTCGTTAGGTACACCTCAAAATTTGTGAAATATGGCTGTGGGGTTAAACCCATTGTTTTTGCAGTCACCAGTATTGTTTACAGTATATTTACTGGTGGCTGTATGTACAACTACAAAGGGCTTAACTCATTCGCGGCCAGCTGCATCCAGATGCGCGGCATAAGCTGCACATCCGGATGCGGCTGGCCGCAAATGAGTTAATTAAATCTTGGGTCAATTTTTTGTTTCCTGTGAAATGTTGAATGTCATGCAGCATCACACATTCTGGTGGGAAGGTGCTGACGGTAGTAGAGTGCTTGCACACTTTCCTCCAGGAGAATCTTATAACATGGAGGCACAGGTTAAGGAGGTGAGAGGGGCCTCAGTGCACAGGGAAACTCTGTTGTTTGGTTTGTTGCTTTGTTTGCAGCATGCTTGCTTACATCCCCTTGTTGTTTATCGTTGATTTGGATATCTTGCATGTGTATTTTGGACGCTCTTTCAGCTTTCCCTTTTTGCCGTTTCAGCTGGCATAACAGCGTACTGCTTTATTTGTCCATTACACTGATCTGCAATAGGCAAGGGCTCACTAGAATTTATGTCTTTGGCTAGAAAGCGTCCTCATTTACATCATCCGTTTCACTGCTAATCCGGGGTTGACGTAACGACTGTTTTGAGGATGTAGACAGCAGTGATGGCAGCGATCAAGTGAAGCTGTCCCTGTTTACTGTGTGGTCGCCCTTGCTGTCGGGGGGTACTGTCTGCTGTCTTAACCCTTTTTGCCCCGATTCCCTATAGCAGGAGATTGATTGACCATGATAATTCAAGGGTAGTGCCAGATTAGCTTGGCGCCTTCAGGCGCCAGGCTAATCTGGCACTACCCTTGAATTATCATGGTCAATCCACCTCCTGAAACTGGTACATAGTCGTTAAGTAACACTTCCAAAATGTGGGAAATGGGACCTTGGGGCTAAAAGGGTGAACCTGATTCTGATTTGGGTGTATCTCCTAGTCCTATAGATGATGATGAGTTGTTTTCAGCATCACACGTTTTGGTGGGAGGGACAAGATGGCAGTAAGGTACTGACACACTTCCCTCCAGGTGACTCCTACGAAATGCAGGGACAGGTTAGAGAGGTGAGCATAGGGATTGACCCACAGACAGGAATTTAAAAAACAACAACAGAGCACTGCCTTGCAGACTGACCTTTTTGTGTGGTGATCACCTTCTTGTAGCTGCATGTTTTCACCTGTGTGTTTTACGCATTCTTTCTCTGGAGTTCTTTTGCAAAACATTAACCAATCATTTTAGTGAGTGTTAACCCCTTTTTCCATGCAGCCACCAGTAATGTAACCCTGCTGATGGCTACATGTATAAGGGGGTTAATAATAATAATAATAAATAATACCGTTATTATATAGGCGCTTTTTCTCAATTTTGGGGCAAATCGACTCAAAGCGCCGCGAACTGAAACCCAACACGCACACTCACGTAACAGACATGGATTTATGCCATTTAAGACAAACACAGTACAAGACAGACGAAGGGCCAGTTCAGCTACTGAAGTTACAGAGATTTTTGATCGCTTTTATTTGAAATTTGTAAAGTGGCCTGAAACCAGTACCAAAGTGTGTGGGGTGGGGGGTGGAAGAACCGGAGTACCCGGAGAAAGAACCCCCCGGGTTAATAATAATTTCCCTTTGGTCTTTTATTGTAGAAGTCTTTTTGTCTGTGTTGTTCAGTACCTCCCCATTCTCATTTGTTACTTGTGCTTTTGTTAACCCATTCAGCCTCAGCACACTACGTCAGGAGATGGATTGACCATGATAATTCAATGTTAGTGCCAGATTCGCTTGGCGTCATCAGGCACCAAGCTAATCTGGCACTGCCTTTGAATTATGGTCGATATATCTCCTGCAACTGGTATTTAGTCATTAGGTGACACTTCCAAACTTTAGGAAATGTAGTGGTGGGGTTAAATGGGTTATTGGTCTCACCAGATTTGTTTGTGGAAGATGTGTTTTTTCCCCTCATCATGTCATCTGCTTTCATTTGCTTTAATGTAAGTTCAAAATCAATACTTACCACATGGTAATCAATTAGTGGACGCCCCAATAGGATATAAGTTGCGGATCTGTCTGACGGAAGATGAGAATGACTCAGTAGCATTATGTTTAGGCAACACGAGCTGCCCCAGTGTGCGTCAACTGATGTCAGGGCAGAGGTCAATTAACAAACAGGCAGATAGTGTGGTATGATACATTTGTTTTGATTTTGGTCATGTGTCCACAATTTGAGGGACAGGCAGAACTAGTCTTGGCAGACCAGGGACATTCTCACGAACCCCTGTGAGCGTAGGGTCTCATGTGAATCTATGTCATGCGTAGATGGTATATGTTACAGTAGGAAACTGCTACTGTTGTCTGCAGATTTGTATTTTTTAATTTTCCATGCTTTGACTTGCTTGGTCAGCTGTGTTTTGAAAAGTTCTGAAAATCCCAAACAAAATGAATCTTTGTTTACTGTAGAGGATCATTCATGTACTGGTACAGCAATAAAACAATAAGCATTTAGACTATTTTCATGTGTATTGATTTTTGTAATATGAATTCCACTCTCAGACACTGTGTACTTGATTGAAACATCCAAACACATAATTCCTGTACTCTTGTATTGCAAACAAACGACAGTTTCATAATGTCAGTTGTTGACAAATTACATACTATTCCACGGCCAACTGTTGAGAGCCCTGCCTTACGTGAACATCTTTATGTAGATCTTTCAACACCAGATGAGTGATTGTATCAGCTGTGCGGTAACAGACGTATGAATATAGCACAGTAGTGATTAATGTAAGAGCAGCTATGACAAGTCATCTAGACAAATTACCCTAGACCCCAACATTAAAATCTTCTTTCAAAGTCTAATACACATACTTTCTTTTGGCTAGTAAAGCTGCCGTACTCCCAATATGGTGTTGGGTGTTTTTTTCTCCATCATATCCTTTTCTGAGAACAGAGTAAAAAAAAAAAAAAATAGAATGGCATTATCAAAATATTGTCATTGATGTTTATCTTAGTTATCTTTGTTCTTTCTTGTTTCAACTAGTGAATACTTTTACAGAAACAGGAAAGTCTGTAATTGCACTTTCATATTTTATTTTATCATTGGTCATATTATTTCCTTAATATAAAATTTTAAAAGAAGCAGTTCACAGATAGTATTACCTATTAAAGCCATGCATCAGACTGGTGGGAACCGCTAGATGCTCTGGATGCTGCATCTGACATCTGTCAAATAAGCCCGCTTTGCAAACTTTGCATCGGCGTGGGCTATGTTTAGACTCGGGCTGATGACGAGCACTGAGATTGGCTCCGCCTTCACTCGGAGTGGCGAATTTAATTTGACTGACAGGCAGGAGGTTTGAATTTTGAAATGGGTTACTTTCTCAAACACTGTGCGACCATTTTACTTCACTTTTTGTGTTTGGAGGCTTTAGTCACTGTACTGTAACATCCCAGCCAGCGTTTGGAGCCTTGATGTGACCTCTATACTTATTGTATTGATGAAATATTGAACTGTGACCTGGATTTTACACACAGCACACGCAGAACTCGCACTAAGGGCCGGCTCATTCTGAATAAGACATGCCTATTTTTATATAGGCTTGAACCTTCCCCTTTAACCCTTTCGCCGCCGCAGGTGTTGAAATGTTGCATTTCCCAGCGCCGCAGCTGTTTTGCCAAACCACTGTCTCGCAACACCTCTTATCTTTAAAAGGCTATAACTCTTGAACCACTGAACCGAATTACTTAATTTTTTTTTGAATGGAGATGGGAAAACACATTTATACAATGACACTTTTTTCTTTCATGTGACTTACTCAAGAATGTTCAATGCGAGCAGAAGAACGAGATCTACTCGCGAGAGTGCTCGTACTCGGTTCTGGCTCGTAGGTCGGATCGCTATCAGAGCTATCTTGCAAACTTCCAAAAAGCTCTTTGTCAACTTCATTGCCACATGGATGCTCCTCGTCCGAATCAACATCAGTTTGTGATGGTAGGAGGTTCAAACGACGCAAAACTTCCTCGCCCTGTTGAAGTTTCAGCCATCACGAAAAAGCACCGCTCCAAAACACTCAGAAAAACTCGCAATTTCTTCGCTCAAAACTCGCAAATGCACTCAAAGATGGTGCCGAAATGAAAAGGGGATTCTCCTGTCCCATGATGTACTATTATTGACCAAAACTACCTCATACATTAGAGTCACGATCAAGTACAGTGAACTCTACTGTGTTACTCGCCAAAAGGCGAGATCGGCGGCGAGCCACGTACTCGCCAAACGGCGAGATCGGCGGCGAAAGGGTTAAACAAGTTGGATGCATTACTTGCACAATGCAGTCCAGTTTTAAACAGAAAGAAATCTCCCCACCCACACCAGAGAAAATCTGTTTAGTACACTGCACACATAATCTTTTCGATTTGTAGATGTATGCATGTAACACAACCCAGAATGCTGTTCAGAATGATCATTAAGAGCGCTTGGAATGGACTGCACTGTCTCTGTACACATCTTTCTCGCTCTCTGTCTGGTTTATTTGGATCATATTATCAATTAACCTGTTCAGAGTCAATCAAATTTGAACACGTCCAACTGCAAGAGGTATAGCTCCTCATGAGCCCCCCCCCCCGCAGTTGCGGGGGCTCATGAGGATCTATACCTCTTGCTGACACAGCTTTGAATACATGTTCTTTGGTCAGCTAGGGCTGTTGAATCAATGAGGATTGGAGAAACACAGTCTGTGACAGCTGGCACTGAACAGGTTACTGGGTAATATGTGTGTAATTCTTTTCCATGTGTTTGTCGCTAGATGAGGTTCCATGCTGCATTGCTTTCACATCCTCCCTGTTAGCCTGTAGATATTTCCGGAATATTTCCCGTGTACTGCACATACATGTACTACTGGTACGGCAGTCATGTATGTGTTGACATTAGAATGATTAGAAGCATTATTTCAGCACCACACCTTTTGGTGGGAAGGTCTCGATGACTCGCGGGTATTGTCCCACTTTCCTCCAGGTGACTTGTATCGCATGGAAGGCTCTGTCAGAGAGGTGAGAATGCCTAAGGACTTTCAGCTACGTTACATTTAATGTACATGAAGACGTACGTGGCAGTTTACCATGAAATTTCTTCATATCTTATGTGAAGTGTAGTTGTAGTGGTGTTGTAGAGGGTGGGTGTATGGGGTCTTTCTCACGCACTCACACCCTGGGATTCGCTTCCGTGAGGGTTGAGAAGAGGCTTACTTCAAGAACATCTTTTTATTCACGGCATTAAATCAAGGCTGTAAGCCAAGGTCCTTAAATCAAATGCCCTTAAGATTCACCCTGCAACAAATAGTACAGGTCATAAGTATATATCATATACAATATAGCATGAACGTACGTTCCAGCTATTACTATTATCAAACTACCATAAATATACATACACCACTATAGCTTGAACATACATTCTAGCTATTGTCAAGCAATGGAAATTACAAAAGAATGTACAGTACAAATTGGCTCTAAACAACGAATTATAAAAACAGTCAAGTAAAAATAACATAAAATGCAATAACAACATTTTTCAGTTAATGCAATATTCTATTACCTTAACAAATAACCAAACATCTAGCTATTCAACATACCTTAGCAAAGTGTCAAAGGTGATTAACATGAAGGTAGACTGAATTTCATATGACCAGATGCAGTCAAGTAACAAAACTGCTGTGTCTGACTGCCCAAAAATGTCACAGCAGCTATAGGTGAATACAGTTCAGTCAAAGCTCATGCAACTGACTGAAACCTCATTACAAAACATACGGTATACCGCCCAAGATGCACTGGATTCTTGGAGCACTTATAGCTACATGCTGTCCAAACACAGAGTCAGGCAGCAATATTTATACATTTAGGCTAGAGCTAGGAACGATATACATCTATGCTCCCACTGACTAAACTGTCGTAACTTACAGTGAAACCTGTCTGGTATGCAGTGCAGTCTATCCACAACCACCTTATAAAACAAGACAACGGAATGAAAAAGATCAAGTTAAAAGAGAAAAGCTTAAAGATCTAAGAAGACAATACTAACTAGGAATTAACAACCTATTTGGCTTACAAATCATAATCAGTGGAAAAAATAGACTAAACACTTCCATTCCTCTATTTAACCGCATGATCAAAGATCACTCTACCACAGTGGTGAAAATAATCTAGGTAGAAAGCTTTGCAAAAGATAAAAATGGTTCACGTGTTTAGAAGACAAAAAAATGCAGCATCTCAGATCTTAACCCCTTGACTTCCAAGAAAAAGTTAATACGACCCAACTGCAAGAGACATAGATCCTCATGAGCCCCTCTAGTTGCGCTATCATGAGGATATATGACTCTTGCTGACATCATTAGAATCCATTTTGGTGGGCTGGCTGGGGCCCTTTGGCAGCAAAAATTGAAGAAACACGGCCTGAAGATTTTCTGTTTTGTTTGATTGAAAAAGCAGGCAATAAAGTTTTCTTGATTCTTGAGTTAACCCATTGTGTCCCGGGTACAAAATACCCACGTTTTTGAGAAGACAGATCGACCATGATAGTTCAAGGGTGGTGCCAGAATAGCTTGGCGCCTACTGGCACCACCCTTGAACTATCCTGGTCAATCCATATCTTGCTGTGTGTGTCGGGACTGAATGAGTTAAATCCTTATATGTCTACACATCTTGATTTCTTACATCACACTCGGTATGAACAGTTAGGTTTGTCGATGAAGTGTCTGCAGACATGGTGAGCAAGGGAGGCTGGACTTGCCAACAAAGTGGGCCCGGTAGTTGATATTTTCTAACACCATCCTTTAGCATCATCATTTGCACACTCCTTCATTTTCTCCTTGTAGTGCAAGAAATTTGCCCACATTGTGCAAATCATGGGTGCATTTGGCAGTGATCTGTTTGTGTAATCCCCACTGACTGTAGTTGTGTTTAACCCACTGACTGTAGTTGTGTTTTAGATTAACTCTTTCGAGACATGCCACATCTGGATTTGCGGCGTAAAGCGGTGAATCCAGTTGCGGCACGTCTCGAAAGAGTTAACCCTGTGACTAAGTGTATGCCTTTTGTTTTTGAATATTGACTAAACATTTAAATCTTATACAGCATGTTGAGATTTCAGCATGTATTGTTACCTGCATGTATGTAATCTGTAATTTTTGCATCGTGTTTCTTATATGTTCACTATTCCTTTCAAAACCTAAAATAATGATTTGTAGATTTACTACTGATACTGTAGCGTAGAGTAGTTTATTTTGGTCTGGTCATATACCTATATTCACATGACTTCACATGAATCATAGTTTTAAAATCCATGATGACTTCTTTATGTTTGTTAATAATTTGGAATACTTTTTTGTGGTTATGTAATATCTCTCTTGGCTTGACTTCGCGAACGAAGATTTTATAGGAGTTGCCCACGACGTCTGCAGGCTTGTTCGTGGCTGCGGAGGCCAATCCGAGACAGGCAGGTTCGACCGCAGTGGCTGCAGGGGAAGGTCTGGCCAGGGTTCTGAGCTGCGGCATCTCTGTTTTTTCTCCTGAGCCGCTTGTCCTTAAGGCTAGCTCTGCGAGAGTCCTCAAAGGAGACAGCTGCCTTGTAAATGGTGGAGCGCCAGGTGTCACGGTCCGCAGCAAGCGAAGACCACTGGTGGTGGTCGATTTGGCAGGCACTAAGTGACTTCTTGAGACAGTCTTTGTATCTCTTCTTTGGTGCCCCTCTGTCACGGTGTCCAGTAGCAAGCTCGCCGAACAGGGTGATCTTTGGTAGGCGATGATCCTCCATCCTGGAGACATGCCCCGCCCAGCGGAGCTGTGTCCGCAGCAGCAAAGCCTCGATGCTCACAGTTTCAGCCTGTTCAAGGACCTCGACGTTGGTGACATAGTCACTCCAGTGAATGCCCAGGATGGTACGCAGGCAGCGCTGGTGGAAGCGTTCGAGGAGTCGTAGTTGGCTGCGGTAGAGGGCCCAGGACTCGGAACCATACAGCAGGGTGGTGAGGACCACAGCTCTGTACACGCTGATCTTGGTGCCTGTTTTCAGCTGTTGATTGTGCCACACCCGCTTGAAAAGTCGCCCGAAAGCACTGTTCGCTTTTGCCAGCCTGCTGTCAAGCTCCTTGTCCAGCTTGGCGTCCGACGTGATAATGCAGCCAAGGTAAGTAAACTGGTGCACTGACTTTAGTTCAGACTCGCCAATGGTGATGTGAGGAGGGCGATACACTGTCTTGGGTGCCGGCTGATGGAGGACCTCTGTCTTTTTCAGACTGACCTCGAGTCCAAAGAGCTGGGCAGCATCTGCGAAGCAAGACGTGATGCGCTGCAGGGCTCTCTCTGTGTGTGCAACGAGGGCAGCATCATCAGCAAAAAGCAGCTCACGAATCAGTTGGTCTAGGGTTTTCGTGTGGGCCTGCAGTCGTCTGAGGTTGAACAGGCTGCCATCGAGACGATACCTGATGTACACTGCATCGTCATCATCGAGGTCCACTGTGGCCTGCTTCAACATCATGCTAAAAAAGATGGTGAAGAGGGTCGGTGCCAGCACGCAGCCCTGCTTTACGCCGTTGAGAATAGGGAATGGTTCTGAGAGGTCATTGTTGAGTCTGACCTGGCCTTGCTGGTCCTCGTGTAGCTGGACAATCATGTTGAGGAACTTTGGGGGACAGCCAAGTCGCTCCAGGATCTGCCACATGCCTTGCCTGCTCACAGTGTCGAACGCTTTTGTTAGGTCGACAAATGTTACGTACAGCCCTTTGTTCTGCTCGCGGCACTTCTCCTGTAGCTGTCTCAGCACAAAGACCATATCGGTGGTGCTCCTGTTTGCTCTGAAGCCACACTGGCCCTCTGGGAGTTGGTCTTCAGCGATGGCAGGTACCAGCCGATTCAGGAGCAGCCTTGCAAGGATTTTCCCAGCAATGGACAGCAGGGTAATTCCCCGATAGTTGGAACAGTCAGACTTCTCACCTTTGTTCTTGTACAGGGTGATAACGACTGCGTCACGGAGATCTTTTGGTAGTGTTCCTTCCTCCCAGCAGCAGAGAAAGAGGTCATGGAGCTTGTTGTGCAGTGCTGTGCCTCCATGTTTCCAGATCTCTGGCGGTATTCCATCAATGCCTGCTGCTTTGCCACTCTTGAGCTGGTGGATGGCTGTGAGGGTCTCTTCAGCGGTGGGCGGTTCGTCCAATTCAACCTTTACTGGGAGGTGTGGGATTTGTAGGACGACTGCTTCTTGAACAGTGCGCTCAGCGCTGAAGAGGCTCTGAAAGTATTCCGACCAGCGGTTCAAGATGGAGGTATTATCTGTGAGGAGTGCCTGGCCATTCGCGCTTCGCAGGGGACTTTGTACCAGGTGCCTGGGGCCATACACTGCTTTCAGTGCTTCGTAGAAGCCCCTGTAGTCACCATTGTCAGCACAAAGCTGGGTCCTCTGTGCAAGTCTGGTCCACCACTCATTCTGGAGATCTCTGAGCTTGTGCTGGAGACTGCTGCAGACGAGGCGGAAGGCAGACTTCTTCACAGGGCAGGAAGGCTGGGCTAGGTGGGCCTGATGGGCGGCTCTTTTTTTTGCTAGGTGTTCCTGGATCTCTACATCGTTTTCGTCAAACCAGTCTTTGTTCTTCTTTCTGGCGAAACCCAAGACTTCTGCAGAGGATTTTGCAATAGCAGTTTTCAGTTGTTCCCAAAGTGTTTCAGGGGAGGAGTCTACTGGGTCCGCTGTGTCTTTGAGCCTGCGCTGTAAATCTGTCTGAAAGGCAGCTTTCACATCGTCACGCTGAAGGCTGGCAACATCAAGCTTTTTCTTGGGGGGCCCCCATTTCTTGGGTTTTGGCTTGAAGTGGAGCCTGAGTTTGCAGCGGACAAGGCGGTGGTCAGTGTGGCACTCTGCGCTGGGCATCACTCTGGTGAGGAGGACGTCACTGCGGTCCCTCTGACGCACTAGGACATAGTCGATAAGGTGCCAGTGCTTGGAGCGAGGATGCATCCAGGTGGTCTTTCGACTGTCCTTTTGCTGAAAAGTAGTGTTGGTGATGACCAGTTGCTGCTCCGCACAGAACTCCAATAGTAGGCGGCCATTGTCATTGCAGTTCCCCACGCCATGCTTGCCAAGGACTCCTTTCCAGGCTTCAGAGTCCTGGCCCACTCTGGCGTTGAAGTCGCCAAGGATGATGACTTTGTCGTCTGCAGGGGTACTCTGTAGGAGGCTGCGCAGGTCAGTGTAAAACTTGTCCTTTTCAGCAGGCTCTGCCAGGAGGGTTGGGGAGTACACACTGAGAAGGGTGACGTGCTGCTGGTGTCTCAGTGGGAGGCGCATGGACATGATGCGGTCTGAGTGGCCCGTTGGTAGGTTTTCCAGCTTAGTCGCAATGGATGTCTTGACCATGAAACCCACGCCTGAAAGCCGTCTTTCTGATGCAGGCCTGCCTGACCAGTAGAGGGTGTACCCAGCACCAAGTTCTTGGAGGCTGCCTTCGTCCGGAAGGCGTACTTCGCTGAGCGCGGCGATGTCGATGTTTAACCTCCGCAATTCATGGGCAATGAGGGCGGAGCGACGTTCAGGGCGTCCGCTGTCTGCTTTGTCGAGCATGGTTCGGACGTTCCAGCATGCTACATTGAGTCCGGTCGTGGTCGTCATGAGAGTGGATCCGTTATTCTTTCTTGTTTTTTGACCGCAGGAGAAGATGCCCGTTGACCGCGGCTAGCCAACTGGGGTTGCGAGGGGACGAGCTTTGGTTAGGCCACCTTTTCTAGGCCCCTCTCCGTGTGGAGCAAGCAGTGCTGTCCCTAGAGAAGGCTGCTTGGTCGTTCAGGGTGTGCCGAGTGATGTTGTCATCCCCAGGTCAACATCAGGCGACCAATATCCTGAACCGCCTGCATGCAGGTTTGAGACTGCGGCTTCCAGTGACATCTTTCACCTGCCGTTTCGCCCCTCGCCCGTCGCTACAGGACTTGGAATGGTCAGTGTCATGGTCCGTGGACGTTTCCTAAAGCCTGCGCGGTGGAGCTTTTTGGTGGAGTGCAGTGTGCGCAGTACTGGCCCCACCCTTTAAACCCTTGGTTCATCTGCCATGGCCTAGCAAGCTGGGACGATGGCATCGAGGTCCTCGGGTCGTAGGTTTTATATCAGACTGTCCTTGTCCTAGTCTCTGGCTCAAAAGCCTTCCCCGGAGACACGGGGGCTTTGATGTCAGGGGTTTCCTCCCTTAGCCTTTCCGCAGCCAAGCGGCCAGGCCTGCAAGGCAGCAGGCGACTCGTGGAGGGCGGGGTCGTCTATGTCCCGTGCAGATGTGAACATCTGCCCACTGCCCATGCTCTGATCACTACTGACGAAACATATGCATGCGTGAAAGGAATTTGCCAGCTCAAGGAAACACAGATGTGCTTGATAACAGTAATGTACATTGTGCACAGGTCCGTTTGTAGCGAGAAAGTGTTAGGATTTCGGCAGTACCACGTCCCACATAAATGTCACCCAGAACTTGTGTTTCCGGTTTCAAGAGCTACAGGAGCTAGTAAATGAGGAGGAGGCGGTCGCCGCAGAGCAGCGGTGGAGGGCAGTTGGAGAGGCGATGAATTTGGAATACTTTTTTGTGGTTATGTAATATAGGTATAGTATATAAAGCAGTTATATAATAACAAATACCAAAAGTGATTAAATCTGGATCCAGATCTTTGTGTTTTCCTGTTTGCTTATATCATTTAATCATTTGCCTGTCAGTAACAGTTTTAGTCGCGATGATTCCCACAGGAATCATCATTACAAAAAAACGCTACCGACACACAATGGGTTAATATTTTTTGCATAAGAATTAAGTAAATAGTAATGAACAGATACAGAAAATCTAGAAATCTGAAATCTAAAGGAAACTTTTCATTATTCAGAAGTAGAGGTTAACTCTTTCGAGAAGTGCCGCCTTATGCTGCGTATCTGGAGGCGGTACGTCTTGAATGAGTTAAAAATAAAGTACAAGTCTGATGCCACAATCAGCAGATTAAACATGCAGACATGTCTGTCCTTTTTAATGCACTGTTCGCATAAAATTTCCCACTTCTAATTTTACAAAGACCCCCAAAATATATATTGCTGCTGTCATGAGCCTGTCAAATATGCACTGTAGTAATACTGTTTAAGTCATTGAAAACGTGCCGCATCCGGATATATGCGGAAAATGCCACTTATCCGGATGTGGCACATCTCCAATGAGTTAATCAAATATAACTATTTCATCACATAAATATTGGTTGGTTGGTTCAGGTGCTGTACACGCACAGTAACTTCCGGGACAAAGGGCGCTCCTCGTGCAGTGCCTTCCTCTTTGGCTATGGAGATGGGGGTCATGGGCCAGAGTATGTATTCTTTTGTTTTATAGTAAAAATCATATAGCATGTAACAGATTCAAACCTAATAATTATCTGCCACTGTGGCATCTTTGGGACGTGCATGTCTGTAACAGTAGTAGAAGATGGGCCATGTCAAAGGGTAGGGCCAGATTAACTTGCCTGATCCATCTCCTACTGTGGTGTCTTGATCCATTTAACCCCAAGGCTGTGTTTTCCAGTGCCAGATCACCGGTAGCTTGGTGCCTGATGACACCAAGCTAATCTGGCATCACCCTTGAATTATCATGGTCGAGTCATTTCCTGCTGTAGTGTGTCAGGGCTAAATGGTCTTAATTGTGCACCAAAAAGAAGAAGAAGAAAAATGAATTTTTTTTTAAAATGTATTTAAAAAAAAAAAAGTATTGTTTTAAAAAATGTATTTAAAAAAAAACAAACTTACCGATGGCATTAATATATAGAATACACTCTATAGCCTATCGATTTCAGCCCAAAGTTGTGTCCCCTACACAACTGGCGAGGAGACACCGGGGATCCAAGCATAAGAGCCCCGGGTGGCCTCCCCTTACCACCCTATCCGGGCATGCGTAGGGCGAAGCCTGCCAGTTTCACACTTAGCCAAAAGAGGCAAGCGGGGCAGGAGGGAGGGCTGTCCGAGTAATGCCATCGGTAATTTTTTTTCAAAAAAATACATTTTAGAAAAAAAATTCATTTGTTTTCTCAAAATACATTACCGATGGCATTACAATATGGAAGAATAGCGAAGAGGAGGAGGGTGCCGACCCTAAAGCCCCGTACTTAAACCCCCCGCAGGCCTACGAAGGAGCACTCCCGACGATTTCAGTTAAGACGTACCTATGGCGCCTGTGGCGTGCGGAGGGAGTGCTGGGCCGCGGAGATGTCGCCCACCCTAGCCAGGGAGTCACGCTGGCTGGATAGGTCTCGGAGGTAGAAGCAGGTGAAGGTGGAGTCTGCACGCCAGCCTACCGCCGTTACACTTCATGCGCCCGAATCTGCAAAAGTCTATCCCCGTCAGGGGAGAGGTCCTGGTAGGCCGACCGAATCACCCACCGAAGCCAGGACGAAACTGTCTGGGCCGAGCTATCAGGCTTGCCTGGTAAAAGTGGAAGGAAGAGGCGGGAGTGCCCTAGGCGGCGCGGCTTAGAGCGACGCAGGTAAATCCTCAGTGCCCGAACCGGGTCCTGTTGACGCGACTCGCGGGATAGGTCCATCCCTCTGAGTGGACGAATGGTCAGCATCTGGGGCGCAGCCGAGGGAAGTTCATTCTTGGCCAGAAAGGAAGGGTCGGTGAGTAGCTGCGCAGAGCCGTCGGATCGAAAATGCAGACATGCGGGTCGTACCGAGAGCGCGTGAAGCTTGCTCACACGGGACGCTGTGGTGAGAGCCAGAAGGAAACATGTTTTCCGGGTCAGGTCGGAGAACCGTGCCAAAGGCAGGGGTTCGAAGTGTTCCTTATTTAGCCACGTCAGTACCCAGGCAAGGTCCCACCGAGGTAAGAGGGAATGGGAGACTGGACATCGGAGATCAAAGTGAGCCAACATGTCCGAAAGGTCTTTGCAAGCGCCAGGATCCGGAAGGCCCAGGTGGCGGTAAGTGTCTGCGATCAGGGCGCGGTAACCCTTGATGGTAATAGGAGCTAAGCCTTGATCGTCGAAGAGCCATAGGATCCGGAAGGCCCAGGTCCAGTAAGTGTCTGCGATCAGGGTGCGGTAACCCTTGACGGTAATAGGAGCTAAGCCTTGATTGTTGAAGAGCCATAGGAAGAATTCCGCCAGTTGGGGGGTAGTTAGATTTGTGGGGGGCAGCCGCTGAGCGGCGCACCAGGACTGAAAGACCCTCCACTTGCCTTCGTACACCTTCCTTGTAAACAGTCTGCGGGCTGCTGCAATCGACGCCACTGCCGCATACGAGAAACCTCTAGTGGCGAAGGCTTGCTGGACAACCTCCAGGCGTGTAGGAGGAGGTGCTCCGGGCACGGGTGGAAGAGAGCCTGGCGGGGCTGCTTGAGCATCATGGGCGGAGCGGGGAGCTCTACAGTTGGGTCTGTCGCTAGCGCGAGCATGTCCGTGGTCCAGCTCTTGGTCCAGGAAGAGAACCGCGGTCAGGTTGCGCAGCAGCAAGTTGTCCAGGTAGTTGGAGGCCGGACTCGGAGATCGCTAGCGGAAGCTGGCCATCACCGCATGGAGGAGCCTCGTGAAAACCCAAGGACTGATGTGGCCGAAGGGGAGGGCTCGGAACTGGTATACAACCCCGCCAAAGGCAAAACGTAGATACCGGCGATACGACGGATGAATCAGTACGTGAAGATAAGCGTCCGACAGATCAAGGCTGATCGCGAAGTCCATTGGCCAGACGGCTGCGCGGAGAATCCTGGCTGTCTCCGTTCGAAAGTGCGGAGCCGAAATGAACTTGTTTAGCGCTGACAAGTCGATGACTGGTCGCCACCTGCCCCCTGGCTTGGGAACGAGAAAGAGGCGGCTGTAGAACGCCGGTGAGTCTTGTTGGGAGACCACTTCTGTTGCTACTTTGTCGAGTAAGGCTGTTACTTCTCTGTGCAGAGCTTCTGTCTGGAGTCGGTCGACTGGAGCCTGGGTCCACAAGGGGACCTCCGTAACGGCGGAGGGGACTGGAACGAAAGCTGAAGGCCTGAGGAAACAGTCGAGATGATCCAGGGGTCGTCTGGGAACAGCAATCTCCAATGGTCACTGTAGTTGGCCAGCCGCCCGCCGACTGGAGACCCGAGAACTGTCGGCGGGGGCGGAGGGGGGGGGGGGGGTAAGTCAGCGGCCCGACCGCGCCCCAATTTACGGGCGCCGTGGGACCAGGAGAGGCGGGGAAGGACTGAGGAGCCTGAAGGGGGCGGGCCTTACCGCAGGAAACACCGACTGGAAGCAAGGTGGGTCTGAAAGATTGCAGGGCACGACCCCCGGCCGAGCGGGTAGCGCGAAAGCGAGACGAAGCGGGGGCGGAGGCAGGATGGAGCCACAGATCCTTGGTCGCTTCCTTAACCGTCTCCCACGTGTCTCCAAACAGATGGGCACCGGCGAAGGGAGCCTGGCGGAGCTGAGTCTTCACCATCTTGGGGAGATCTGTGCAGAGTTGCAGGAGAGAGTCCCGCCGCCAGAGGTCACAGTTGGCGGCCGCCACCATGGCGTTGGTGGAGGAATGGTAGGCAGCCCGGTTATCAGCTACCAGGATGGACTGGACATCGCGGAGTGGGGACGAGGCTTCCAGGTCCCACGTGTCCTCCAGACATTGCAGCACCGCTTGTGTAGCCAACTTCAGGAACCCGGAGCAAGCTAGCGAGTTCCAAACTAAGGAAGCGATCCTGTCAAGCGGGCAAGGCCAGGCATTCTGGACTACCCTGCACCCGCCCGCCTGGTTGATGGCTGCCGAATCCACCGAAGGAAGAGGGACGGCAAAGGTTTGGGAGTGTCCAGCATACCAGGCCTGGTGGAAACTAAAGTTGATCCCCGCTGGCCACGATGAATCTGTGAAAAGCCCATTGTCGCTAAAGGTTTCCTGGCGGAGCTGGGAGGAGAACGCTTCAGCGAGATCCCGGAAGCCGGCTGGCTGATGGAGAGACTTGTGACGTTTGACTGGCCTCAGTGCATCGACCATGGCGGAAGCCTGTCTCTTCAGAGGGGGAGAAGGCAGACAGAAGTCAGGCAGGAGGAAGTTCGAGATAAGACGGGAGGCCTCGCCCAAGGCACGGACCAAGAGGAGGAGACCAACGAAACAGCTGAGATGCGGTCGGGAGACCCGGAGGGTGAGTCCCGCAGGAAGATGGCCGAAGCCGAATCCGCTGGATGTAGACTGAGTACGTCCGGGTCTACGTCCAAGGACCGCCTATCACGCGAAGCCACATGGAGGGGCAACCGGCTGCAAGAGCGCTGGTCCGCCGAAGGTGACTGGCAAGGGTGCGCGTGTAAAATAGGCAGAGCCGCTCGTGAAGCCCACCCGGAGGGGCGTCGTGGGGAAAGAGGGACCACTGTTGAACAACGGCCAAAGGCGAAGCTTGGCTCCGGAAGCCCCCAACTCGCAGCAACGCGAGGGGAGGGGGGGGGGGGGCGCTATTGTTGAGAACGATGCGAGGACGGAGAGGGGATCGCGGGTGCCGGGGACCGTGCTCCGAGCGTAAGAGGGGAGGCGGTAGGGGATCCCTGGCTCCCCAAGCCCGCTCGGAGAACCGCGTGCGGGAAGGGGGCTTATCAGCGACCCGGTGGATCCGGTCCTCAGAGTTAGTTTCTGAGTCACACCGGGCCCGCCTGGACAGTTTGGGGGGGGGGGGGAGGTGGGGGGGAGGGGGGGAAAGTAAAGTGTCTCGCCAGGCCCGCTCAGGCAATTCGGAGCATGGAGGGGACAATAATTGGGCACGCGGCCCCCACTCAGAAGCCTCGGAGTGTGGGGGACGCGTGTCAAAGTCACACCGAGCCCGCCTGGTCAGTACGGGGCAGGGAGGTGGGGGGGGGGGGGGGGGGACGTAAATGTAGCTCGCCGGGCCCACTTGGATGATTCGGAGCGTGGGGGCAGCACATCTAAGGGCCTCGGGTCACGCTCAGACACCTCACAGCGTGAGGGAGAGCCTCTCTTCCTACTTTTCCTCTTTCTTATTACGTTTGCTCTCGTCACGCTGGGCCCGCTCAGAAGAAACGGAGCCGGGGGGCGTGGACGAACGCTCAGCTCGCCTGGCCCGCTCGGGCAATTCGGAGTGGGGTGAGGGGGGGGGGGGGGGGGGGAGCAGACTCAAGGGGTTCAAGCCACGTTCGGAGGAAACAGCGTGGGGAGCATGACTCTGATACTCGCCTGCCCTGCTCGGAAGACTCGGAGCAGAGAGGGAGTTCCTGCGCGGTTACAGTAAATGAAGGGGACTTACCTGCGGGCCAGACGGCCCGGACGACGGAGCGAAGTGGGGCCCGAAAAGCCGATGGAGCGACGCCATCCTGCGTAGAAGTCCGGGGAGACTGTCGGGGCCGGGAAGGACGGTCAAGTCTGTAGAAATCCCACAGCTGAGACCACCGGTCCTCACTCCAATCGGCACACACGTCACACAGCCTGTCGGAAGAGCAGCCCAAGCACGGCAGGCAGGCGTCGTGAGTGTCCGAAGGCCACTGGAAATCCCCACAAAGGAGGCAAGACTTCAAAACAGAAGCCGCCATAGCGTCTGCCGCGCACCGTCGCCAGGGCGGAACACACCCAAGCGCCGAACTTACTCCACGAGGCACAAAGTCACGAGGGAGAGTAAAGTCACAAGCCAAGACCCAAGGCCGCAGCCAAGGACGTAGTTCACTGAAAGTCAACCCCGGTCGGAACCGGTCAGCGCTAAGTCCACACACAGTAGTACGCTGAAAGTGTAGAACACACCAACGAAGCACATCGAGTCCTAGAAGAAAGTCTAATCCACAAAGGCAAAGCCAAAACGTTCGTAGTTATAAACGATAGACGGCACTGGTCGAAACACCGTAGCAAGGCAAAACCCGACCATCCACGGTCGAGCTAAGAGTGAAACTGGCAGGCTTCACCCTACGCATGCCCGGATAGGGTGGTAAGGGGAGGCCACCCAGGGCTCTATGCTTGGATCCCTGGTGTCTCCTCCCCAGTTCTGTAGGGGACACAACTTTGGGCTGAAATCGATAGGCTATAGGGTGTATTCAATATAGTAATGCCATCGTTATGTATTTTGAGAAAACAAAAACACAAGGAAAACATGGAGCTATCAGTGCAGGTGTCCTGAATTTTTACATTATAATACTAGAACCTGTTTTGAGGAACCTCTTTTTTGCACGAAAACATTGGTCTCTTTATAAGTCTTTAACCTTTTTATCCCCACGGGTGCTTTTCCCAAAGTTGGAAGTGTTACTGAGTGACTGTACCAGTTGCAGGAGGTGGATTGATCATGATAATTCAAGGGTAGTGCCAGATTAGCTTGGCGCTTGAAGGTGCCAAGCTAATCTGGCACTACCCTTGAGTTATCATGGTCAATCAATCTCCTGCTGTATGGACTAGAGGCTAAATGAGTTAAGAGAAATCTTTAGGGGCAAAAAGTGTCACATTTCATTCCAGACCATCATTTAGGTGGCTACACCTAAATGATGATCTTAAAAAACAGGTTATCTTGTATAAGGGGGTTGTTCAAAACAGGTTTTGCTGTTTAGTATTAGCTGCCTTAAATATGTCCAATTATGAAATATATATGGGATGAATTCGTGTATAGTGTTAACGCTTTTCATCCTGATTCACTATTGCTTGAAATAAATTTGATATGATAGTTCAAGGGTGGTGCCAGAATAGCTTGGCGCCTGAGGCGCTAAGCTATTTTTGCACCACCCTTGAACCAAAATGTTCAACCAAAACCTATTCTGTAATGTAGCCTTTTAAGGGCAATAAGCACACTTTAAAAAAATTGGCCTCAGGATGTTGACAGGTTAAATGTTACCCAAGAATGCTGACATTTTTTTTCTAAAAAATCAACCCCAACAAACCGCAGCTATTAAATGTTTTGCACCAAAGACTGATGTTGGTTTTTCCTTTGAAAAACTGACACCTTTGGTGAATTTGGCCAAAATTAATGTCTTGCTGACATCATTTTATGACATGTTTCTGTGTTTCAGTGAGCACATGCTCAGCCGCCTCGTCAGGATGAAAGATATTGATGGATTGCCCAGGTATGTTTTTATTGTGAATGAAGGCTGATAATGTTATATACCAGTGGAACATGGCTGCAGGTAGACTTGACCAGCAGCATACGCTCCCACAACCCACAGAGGGTTATCGGAATCTGTGCTCCTTGTAGATGGGTTGGATTTCACTGCATAAGTGCTATTGTCAACCACACAACTCCAGTATGGAATCTAGACCAAAAGGGTGACTGCATTCCCAGCATGTGAAATATAAGAAAGAAACATGCATGTGTTGCCTTTGTCCTTTCTAAGCATTTTTGTTTTCTTTCTTGGGAAATTTCTTTGCAACTCCAGTATAGCTTTCTTTAGTGAGGTTATGTTTACTCCTAACGATTACAACAACGAACAAGAGCGAAGTTACTGTGGACAACCAGCTAGCTTCCACAACAAGTATAGACAACACTCCAAACATCTCCGTGAGGGGTAGATCCTCCTGAGCCCTCCGGGCTATTGAGGATCTATGCCTATAGGAGATGTTTTGAGTGTTGTCTATGCCTATGGAACAAGCTGGTCATCCACCGTGACTTCACTCTTGTTCATTGTTGCGAGTCACTCCTTGCAAATGAAACCTCACTAGTGTTAGGGATTTTAGATACACTTTTAGAAACATCAGGTGGATGGATGCACCAGGAACATAGGTTGTGTGTTGGTAAAACATGAAAAACATTGTCAAGAATGATTTTGTTCTGCCCACATCATATTTGAATGTGGGGTCTAAGTAGACTCGTTCATGCTTGTTCCAGTGGTTCTTGAAAAGTTGTGCTCGCACATCTCTAAGATGAGAAGCATACAGAAGACATGTATATAAAATATCCAGATCATCTGACAAATGTTTTTAGGGCAGTGTTGGAATGCACAAATCCTATAGAATCTGTAACTTTTTTTTCCAGAGTGAAAATGAGCACGCCAAACGAGTTTTTCACTGCAGTGGAAGAGGAGGGGGTAAAGCTGTGCACCTGGAGGGGGGAACTTTACCTAGAGATGCACAATGGAACCTACACCACACACGCCAAGGTGAGTGTTGGTTACGTGGAGACTGAAGTCCTTCCCTGCCACTGTATGTACATTTGTTTCCTCAAAAACATTACCGATGCCATTACTACAATGGAACAACCTATAGCTAGCGTAATTTTAGCCCAGTAAGTTTTTGGGCTAAAATTACGCTAGCTATAGGTTGTTCCATTGTAGTAATGGCATCGGTAAGTATTTTTCGAAAAAATACATTTTAGAGAAAAATTAATTTTTTTTCTTAAATTCTTGAAACGACCAAAAGCCAAAACCATCCAAGAAACATGGATACAAACTGGTTTCAGCAAGAGGCATAGATCCTCATGAGCCCCCGCAGTCAGGGGGGCTCATGAGGATCTATGTCTCTTGTGCTTGCATCGTGTTCACTTATTCTTGGCAGTGGAGGGGTTAACAGATCCTGCTTGTAGACTTGACCCTCAGCACAAGTGCGGCAAGAGGAGGAAAAGCTGTTTGTTCTTCAAAAACATTACCGATGACATGACTTTATGGAAGTGTCTACTACTTATTCGATTCTAGCCTAAGAACCCATTGTGTTACCACACTCGGGGAACCCCGAGGGGGGCCGAGAGTTGTCTCTTGTTACTGCCCATCCGGTTCCGAGTCACGGTGTGATTAATCAGTCAGTCTACTTAGGCTCACGCTGTTCAGACGTGTTGCTCTAGCCTATGGACTTTGGGAATTTTGACCGGTTTGCCAGTCTTCCGGACTTTGGCTTCTTCACTTGGCTTCTACTTCGTCGGCCCTGCCTGTGCCACGGCGTGGCTCTGTGGTCCCCTCATCGTTGGCTGCTGCCCTCTTTGGCCGCTTGAGTGCCTGGGCTTCGCGGTGAGCGTCGCCGGGACTTAGCCCGGTCGTGCCATGGGTGTTTTGGACATTTCTCCCCCCGTTCCCGCTCCGGCGGAAAGGTAAGGTAGCTGGATTGGCCTCAGCCGGTTCCCGGGCTGGGCACTGGTTTGAGCAGGCACGAAGGCAGTCTTCATCTTCGCTGTTGCTTGCGCGCCAAAATTCTCAACTCTTAGCTTGGCGGGGCCCCTCGCGCCCGCGCCCACTCACCTTGCGGTTGATTGGTGTGGCATTATTGGCGCTTACCTACTCACTTGTACCTTGTGTGATTTGGGGAATTTGTTATGCTCCAGCCCATGCCTGGACACCATTACGTTGGTGGATGTGGCGGGGTCAGACGCTTACTTCGTTCCTGAATTTGTCATGAAATGCTTGTTCTTTTTTGTTGTGCATTATGCGTCGTATGCTCGCCTTAGCTTGGCGGGGCCCCACGTGCCCGCGCCCTGTCGCCATTACGTGGTAATGTTACTGTGCCAGACGCTTGTTTCATGCCTTTTCTTGTCATCACATGTTTGAGTTGTTGTACATCATGCGTCATATGCTCGCCTTGGCTTGGCGGGGCCTCATGTGCCCACGCCCTGTTGCCATTATGTTGATAATGTTACTGTACCTGACGCTTGCTTCATGCCTATACTTGTCATGACATGCTTGAGTTTTGTTGTACATGATGTGTCGTATGCTCACCTTAGTGTGGCGGGCACTATGCCCTCCAGACCAAGGGTGACTGCCATGCGTGTGAATGCAGGGAGGTACCCAGCGCAGGAAGGAACACGCTGGGAAGACGGGTACAGCACATTTATTGATGTTTGGGGAGTTGCCCTTGGCAAGATGGACAAACGGAGAGGTTAGCTGCGACTTCTCTTCTTCGCAGACGGTAGGTCGCAAAGGTAGGGTGCTTACCTTAGCTTCGCCGGTCCCCGGTCCACTAGCTTACGGGTATGGATACCAGGCCCAGGCCCTTGCTGACAGGTTTGTTCCTCGCTGTTTGTGCCTTTTATGTTGCGAAGGCTAGCCTTACCAGGGCGGGGTCCCACAGGCCCTCGCCCGCGTGCCTTCGGTTGTGTTGTGTGTGGCAGTGACCTGTTGCTGTCCCGTACGCTAGGCAGAGGGTTCCAGTGGCCGTCACTTACCAGAGGTCTGTCTACCCCTGCACCGGATGCGCCCCCGACCACGCTTGCGGCACCTACTCCACCTGACCTGAGCTGCGCTGTTAGCAGTTATGGAGTGTACAGACGCGAGCGACCGGCACCTGTGTGTGATCCGAATCCAGGCGAGGCGCCATTTCACGGGCCCTGCGTACTACCGCACGAGAGCGCAACCACTGCTCGAGACCGCGACGACCTTTGCAGAGGACGCCACGCCGGACGCAGGAACCTAGTGCGCAAAGTGGGTATTGATCGAAGCGGCCACTTCCAGGAGGGAGCGTGCCCGGACAAGCCTTCTGACAGGCAGAGAACCCGCCTCACTGAGTCCGGTTCAGAGAGATGCGCCTCGCGCTGTCCCATGTCCACTGCCGATCCCTGTTCGTCTCCAAGGAAGCCCGCTGGCCCCTACGGGGAGTCACCTCGCCGGCAGAGAGCCCGCCTCATTGAGTCCGGCTCGGAGAGACATTACGATATTACGCACGCGTCCGAGACCTTAGCGCAGTACGGAACCCTCACGCCGCTCAGGATTTGCGCGGAAGCCCGCCCAGGCGGCCCACGACCTAGCGCAGAAGTCTCGCGCTCAGAGCAGGACTGCTGTCTCCGCGATCGCTTCCTGGAGGGAGCCCCACCAGGACAACGCTGCTCGTCGGCAGGAGCACTAATTGTTGCAATGGCCTATTGATGACCTGCAAGCAGGCGGAGGTTCCAGTGTCCGTCCGATAACCACAAGGTCTGTCTCCCTGCGCCGGATGTGCCCGACCACGCTTGCAACGTCTGCTCCACCTGGCCCGAGCTGCGCTGGTCACACCTATGGAGTTTCTACAGACGCGAGCGGCTGACTCCTGTGTGTGCTTCGAGTCCAGTCGAGACGCCATCCACCGTGCCCTGTGCACCGACCGCTCGAGACCGGGACGACCTTGGAGAGGACGCCACGCCGGACGCAGGAACCTAGTGCGCGGAGCGGGTATTGATTGAAGCGGCCGCTTCCAGGAGGGAGCGTGCCGGACAAAGCCTTCTGACAGGCAGAGAACCTGCCTCACTGAGTCTTGGTTCGGAGAGACGCGCTTCGCGCCGTCCCATGTCCAATGCCGATCCCCGCTCGTCTCCATGGAAGCCCGCTGGCCCCTACGGGGAGTCACCTCGCCGACAGAGAGCCCGCCTCATTGAGTCCGGCTCAGAGAGACATTACGCACGCATCCGAGGACGTCTGGCAGTTCGGAACCCTCACGCAAGCCGACCTCTTCGTCACATATGGACTCCTGCCTTGCCCTGAATGAAGTGCCCTGCGCATCGCCTCCACTCTTCCCGCGGTGGACTGCCCGCCGTCTCTCCCCCACTCACGAGAAGGATCTTCACTGGTGGACGCTGGAAGACAGCTAGGAGTTCCTGTCCCGGCCGCGGCTTCCGGCCTTCGTGACCTGCGCTACGCTGCTCAGCGCTCCTCCTGTCGGGTTCCCGGGACTCCGTATGCTTTGCCGTCCATAGATGTCTGCCCGGTTTCGGCTTGCCTGCGTCAGGACTGGTCCTCGGGACTCTCCCAGGCGTGCCTCTGCCCCCTGCCTGCTGTGGACCCGCACCCGGCTCTGCGTTTGGGATAGGTGACCTCGCTTGTCCCTAACTTCCTAGCCTGCCTGGGATTCTGGAGCTCCTGACCCAAACCTTCGTCTGTCGCTTCGAGGACTCCTGGCTCCCCTACTTGATGACCTGCTGCGGTTTGCCCCCCGGTGATGAGGACTCTCCCGCGCCTTGCTTCCCTGGACAGCCCTACTCTTCGGTGCATTCTAACAGACTGGAGGAGACATCTAGGACCTCGGGCTTTGCAAGACACCTCCTCTTTGCTCCCGCCGCCGCTAGGCCGTGGTTCTCGCCGTGTGGTCTTCGTCTCCGCCTGCAGCTTTGGACTACGCGTTCAGCCTGGACTTCCGACCTTATCTCCAGGTCCCCGTGCGCTCGGCCTCCAGGGAGTTTCTCCGGTGCACCTGCGACGGAGTAGTTACCAGTTCGGGCGCTGCCGTTCGTCTCCTCTTCTGCCCTTGGGTCCTCACCGCTTCGTGGACGCAGTGGTACCTAGGTGCAGCCCCCCCGCAGAGAGGGACGTACTTTCCCCAGGAGACCAGGCAACAAGATCCTGTGCAAGCCCTACACGTGTACCTAGGCCGTCACAAGCCATCCGGAGTGGACACGCACGCCTCTTCTGCCGTTAACCCGGCAGGACTGACGCTACAGCCCAGACGATCTCTTCCTGGCTACGCTCAGTCATACGGTCCGCCTACCAGGATCCCTCCCCAAGGGAGTGTAGAGGCTAAAGATACGTGCACACAAGGTACGCGCCATGGCCACGAACGTCGCGTTCGACCGGAACTGTGCTGTCATACGCGTCGTGGCTGCCGTGGGCTGGCAGGCAGAATCTACCTTCGCCTGCTTCTATCTCAGGGATCTGGCAGGCCAGCGAGTCTCCTCACGCTGGTGGGGGACATCACTGCGGCGCGACACTCCCTCCTGGCGCCTCGGCGCTGTAGGTATACACATACCTAGGGTCGTCGGGAGTTTGCGGCAGGGAGGACGGCTCTTGGGCCCTAAAAGTGTGCTGGGGCGCGTCACCCTCCTCCTGTTTGCAATTCTTCCATAAAGTCATGTCATCGGTAATGTTTCTGAAGAAACAAATTCATTTTTCTCTAAAAGGAATTTTTTCGAAAAATACTTACCGATGACATGACTCGGACGACCCTCCCACCTGCACCGCTCGTCGCTGGTGAGCTAAGTATCCTGACTGATTAGTCACACCATAACGGGAGACAACTCTCGGCCCCCCCTCGGGGTTCCCCGAGTGCCTCCCGGGTTGTGTGGTAACACAACGGGTTCTTAGGCTAGAATCGAGTAAGTAGTAGACACTTCCATAAAGTCATGTCATCGGTAAGTATTTTTCGAAAAAATACCTTTTAGAGAAAAATGAATGTTTCTGGAGCTAAGCGATGGAACCTACACTTCCCATACCTGAGAGAGGGCTGCTGGAGACTTAATTCCTTTACTGCTGGGGTGCCGCAAGAGGCATAGAGACTGCAAACAGTATCCAACATCAAGAGGCTTGGATAAATGTCTGAACTATAGGTTCGAGACATTGAAGTTCATCCAGTTAAGAATGGGCTTTAACTTGTTCAGTGCTGAGAAAATTTGAACACATCCATATGCAAGAGGTATAGGTTTTCATGAGCCCCCGCAGTCACGGGGGCTCATGAAGATCTATGCCTCTTGCTGACATTACTTGGAATCCATGTCCCTAGGACAGCTAGGGCTTGTTGATGTTGAACTGACGAAGACTGCAGAAACACAGTTTCTGTCAACGGGCACTGAACGGGTGAATGTTAAGACGTTGATAATGTACACTTTGATGTTCATCTGCCGTCAGGTGAAAGAGAGGAACCGTCGGTGTGAGTTTCTCCTCCAGGAAATGGAACAACTGTGGGCCGTGGTTGTGGGCCTTACTCGACGGGCAGCAGACGGTGTTGGGGATGCCAGGAGCGCTGGTGTGTATCCAGGCGATGCGCTCGAGCGCTTGTGGAAACTGCTTCTTCTTAACCAGTTCCATGACGTTCTGCCAGGTTCCTCCATCAACATTGTGAGTGTGCATGTAGTTACCCAGATAGTACGTACCATCTGCAAAAGGCATAGATTCTCATGAGTCCCTGCAGCTGCAGGGGCTCATGAGATTCTGTGCCTCTTGGGGAATAATCTATGTTTAACCCTTTGGTTGTCGGGAATACATCGGTACTAAAACCGTTACTGACAGCCAACGGGCTAAGCAAGTTTTTATGATGTTTAACACAGTAATTTGGTGTTCATTTGAGGCACTGCACTTGTGCTGTTTAGCATTGTTTTGAATTGAATTGTTACTTGAACTTTTTTGTTCCAGGTATACAAAGATGCTCATAATCTCTACACAGGTAAGAGGCATTTTTTTTTAATTAAAGAAAAAAATCGTTTCAATCCCAATGCCCAGTTGTCAACTAAGAGTATACCTTTCCTGTTTCAAAAACAGTGGGCACCTACTTCAGCTGTCATGGTTGGATATTTATCTTGAAATTAAAGGGTTATTGTAATGAGTAATGTTTGTCTTAAACGCATGTGTATAGTTATTGATGTGTTAGTTAAAATTTCTGTCACATTTTTAATTTGTTGAACCCTTTTAGCCCCAAGATCCCATTTCTCAAATTTTAAAGGTGTTGCCTAATGACTATGTACCAGTTGTAGAAGATGGAGATGCCAGGCTCATCTGGCACTACCCTTGAATTATCATGATCAATCCATCTGCTGTTGTGGGTTCCAGGTCTGAAAGGGTTAACATATTCACCCTGAAGATGCCATAGGGGAAGATGGATCAGCCATGATTAGCCATGATAGTTCAAGAGTTCAAGGGCAGTGCCAGGTAAGCTTGGTGCCTTCCAGGCACTACCCTTGAAATATCATGGCTGATCCATCTGCCTCAGCTTAAACAAAGTGTTTGTAGACACCTCACAGAGTTGCAGAAGTCATTATAAGGCGTGATTAATATGTTTTATGTGTACAACTCGCACGCTTTTCCCTGTTCATATGTGGCGATACAGGTTGAGCAGTCTCCTCTGTAGATTTGACTGCTTTGTTGCAATGCCACATAATTATCAGTTCAGACGACTGATAAATTGCACCAAAGCTTTATGACCAACAAAATGCTTGCTTAATCTCACATTTTATTGGTCAAACTGAGCACTCGTGATTTATTTTGTAACGGGAGGTCAGGCAGAATGTATACATTGTTTAATATGCTTTCAGAGATTGAGACTGAGGGATCACAGTTGCTGGAAAAAGCTGTGTCTGCTGTGGGTTCTGCACTGGCAAGTATTTTTTGTTTATGCTTAGGTTAACCACTTGGCAGTATGTGCAAGTCATGGGAGATAGATTTACAGAACAGAGAGAACAGAATTGTGGGTGAAATTGGCGGACAAAAAGTCGGATATATGTAAACTCAAGGTGAAAATCTTGCGCTATAAAATTTCTACATTTCTAAAATAGGACCGTTTCTTAAAACAAAAATCGCAAACATACAAACATCATGTCTGTAGATTAAAGGAGCAGCGACACAAATGCCTATCTCTCTATTATTTTGCCAAGTGCCAACTTTTTCTTGTTTAGATCGGTGGGATCGCCTGATTAGCTTGGAACCTCTCTGACATGAAATGATTACAGTCATCAGACTGAAATTTTTTGCTTGGAAATGAAAACTGCTAGTCTCTTTTATTACCAAAACACACTGGCAAGGCAACAAACAAACAAATCAGTGGTGGTAAGCACACTGTGAGAGGGAAAGGTACTCCCCAGACCTAGTACAAGGTCTGAAAATAGTGTTTGTTGTGTCATTTATTACGACAGCATACTGGCAAAGCAACGAAAGGGACAGCTGTCTTAGTGAACACTCTGAGCTGGGAAAGACAGGCTGTGGTGACGATACCGCCTGATCAGGCAAAGGACCAGAAAGTCCAGGGACAGACGGACAAGGAGGGAAATGCACTTGGTAATGTCTTTTGTTGTTGAAACAGTTAATTAATTGTGGGTTAATAGTATTTACACTATAGGTTTGTTAATGCCTGCACCTCAGGGACACAGTAAACAACACACCTGCAAGAGAAAAAGATTCTCATGAGCCCCTGTAGTTGCAGGGGCTGATGAGAATCTTTTTCTCTTGCAGTTGGGTAGTGATTGTATTAGGTAGAATCTACGTCTCTTGCTTGCCCTTTTGCAGCAGTGTTTCTCAGTCGGACGGTGTTATCTGGTAATCAGTCTGTGATGGGTGGTTGGCTGGTTGGTTAGTTGGTGGTTTAACATCCACACTGCAGGAATGGTAATGGAGGAGTGGTAGTGGACGGGGTGGGTTATGGGGGACAAGGACAGATATTGCCTATGGATTATGACCTGAAACACTGATTAATTCAGGGACATTGCAGCTGTGCCCCTTTGATTTAGATTGAAGGACCTTTCAGTGCACATGTTATTGAACAAGCCCGTTTTTTTCTATGCATTACCAGCCCAGGGCTGGGACTATGGCTCAAACTCACGACCTAGCTGTTCCCTTAGCTCTCTTTCGCTCCAGTGCTTAGCCATCTGAGTTATTGGGGTTCGCTCACCCTACGATCAATTTTAGCCACTGGCAGTAAAGGGGCCACAATCAGTTGACACAAAAGAATGTTTGGGAGTGGAGAAGGGAGGGAGATGGAAAGAAACAAGGGGATAGAGGAGAAGGGGAAGGTGGGGGCCTCGAGGTTGAGAAGGAAGTGTATCAAAGACAAAATGCATTTTCAGATGTTGTCTATATCACATTATGAATATTTTTTTGCTGGCATTATGGACCTTTTATGCTTGAAGTCATCAGTACTACCGGTTTCAAACAATATCAGTGCAGCCACTGGTACTGTGAACAGTACTTGTGGCTGCTAGCACAAGGGGGTTAAAGTGCCATTACGCATAATGTGAAGACTCATTTCTGCACCATTTGTGTTATGCCTTGTCGACACACCTAATGAACTGAAACAGCAGTTTGGACATGCAGCAAAAGCTCACGCGTAATTGCTTTTATTTATTCTGTGCAGCCATTAGCGTGTCAGTCTATTTTTAGCTGTTTCTCGTACTGAATGCGTTGTGTTTCTAGAATGGATTGGAGTCATCGTCAGGTTACTTGATATTAAGATGACTTATGCTGAACTGGATTGTCCTGTGTCTAAATAAACCATAACTAGACCTGTGTGTAGTGTTTCGTAACCGTCTGTTACAGAAGTGTATGTTTGAGCAGTTACGGAGGTAGTGGGCCTTCAATATTGTCCATATATTTCTGTCTTTTCCAGCCCACGTGAAGGTGCCCAGCTGTGGTGTTGGTGGACTGCCAAATTGTGTGACAGCTGTGGAGAGGGGGTCTGAAGTCCGTATCCAGCAACAGGTATTGTGCAGTAGAACAAAATGTACGAAGCAACAACTAAACAGCAGTTACAGTGTTCTATTATTTAACCTTTTGTGCATGCAGCCAGCTACTGTTAACTCATTCTGCCTGTAACACACCACAACAAGATATGGCTCGACCCTGATAATTCAAGGGTGGTGGCAGAATAGCTTGGCGCCTATAGGCGCCAAGCTATTCTGCCACCATCCTTGAACTATCATGGTCGATCTGTCTCCTGAGTTGTAATCAGTCGTCAGAGGATAACTCCAAAATGTGGGTATTTCATACCTCAGGCGCAATAAGTTAACAGTACTGGTGGCTGCATGCAAAAAGGAGGGTTATTTATTCATTACATAAAAATTGTAAAGGAACTCAAGTTGAGAAAAATGCATTTTTCTTTAAAAGGTATTTTTTCGAAAAATACTTACCGATGACATGACAAATGGGAGTGTCTACTACGTGCTCAAATTCTAGCCTACGAACCCGTTGTGTGCACACACAACCCGGGAGGCACTCGGGGAACCCTCCAGAGGGGCCAAGAGTTGTCTCCCGGACCTGCCTATCCGGTTCCGAGTCACCTGACTCGCCAGTCAGATACTAGGCTCACCAGCGGCAAGCGGGGCAGGTGGGAGGGTCCTCCGTGTCATGTCATCGGTAAGTATTTTTCGAAAAAATACCTTTTAAAGAAAAATGCATTTATTTCATCAAAAACATTACCGATGACATGACAAATGGGAGAATCACGAATAGGAGGAGGGTGCCGCCCCGGTACTACCGGAGACCAAGACCGTCCTCCCATTGCTAATTCCCAGGTAACGAGCTAGGTGCGTACCTACGGCGCCTGCTGCGCCGGGAGGGAGTGCTGTGCCACCGTGAGGTCCCCCAACAAGGCGAGGTTGTCTCGCTGTCCCGCCAGATCCCGAAGGTAGAAACGAGCGAAGGTAGATTCTGCTCGCCAGCCCACCGCGGCCACGATGTCCTTGACAGCGCAGTTCCGATCGAATGCGACGCTCGTGGCCATGGCGCGTACTTCGTGTGCGCGGATCTTCAGTCTCTGCGCTACGCGTGGGGAGAGATCCATGTATGCCGATCGTATTACCCAGCGCAGCCAGGAGGAGATCGTCTGGGCTGTGATATCAGTCTTGCCCTGGCGTATGGGCAGGAAGAGGCGGGAGCGCCCTCTACGGGTAACTTTGGTACGGCGCAGGTAGATGCGTAGGGCACGCACGGGATCCTGTCGCCGAGTCTCCGGAGAGCAGGCAGGCCCTCCCAGGGGCCGCAAGGTGATGATCTGTGGAGCAGTTAGGGGCGACCTTGTTTTGGCAATAAAGCTGGGGTCCGTTAAGAGCTGCACGGAGCGATCTGCCCTGAACTGGAGGCAGTCTGGGCGGGTAGAAAGAGCGTGTAGCTCGCTAACTCTGGACGCGGTGGCCAAGGCTAGAAGGAAGCAGGTCTTGCGTGTCACATTTGCCAGAGGGGCTAGAGCGAGTGGCTCGAACTGGGAAGAATTCAGCCACGTCAGGACCCAAGGTAGGTCCCAGCGAGGAACGAGAGAACGCTGAGTCGGACGTTGGAGGCTGAAGCTGGACATGAGGTCGGAGAGGTCCTTACAGGCGCCGGGGTCTGGAAGGCCGAGATGACGGTACGTGTCGGCGACCATGGATAAGTATCCCCTGATGGTGATGGGCACCAAACCTTGGACCTCGAAGAGCCATAGGAGAAAGTCCGCTAGCTGTGGGTTAGTCAGTCCGGTGGGTAGGAGGCGACGGGCGTCGCACCAGGCACACAAGACGCGCCACTTCCCTTCGTAAACACGCCGGGTGGAAGGCTTGCGGGCTGCAGCGATTGCCTCCACTGCTGCACCAGAGAAGCCTCGAGCGGTGAGGGCGCGCTGCACAACCTCCAGGCGTGAAGAGACAGGCGTTCGGGACAAGGGTGGAAGAGAGCCTGCCTGGGCTGCTTGAGCATGGAACGGGGCGTGGGAAGGCGCAGGGGAGGAGAGGTGGCGAGGTTGAGTAGGTCGGTGGTCCAGGACCGGGCCCAAGCCAGCGGGGCGACCAGAAGCAGGACTGCGTTGCTCCCTCGAAGTTTGTGGAGGACCTTGGGAATGAGGACTGTTGGGGGGTACGCGTAAGCGATGAGGCCGTCCCAAGGAATCGAGAGGGCATCGACTGCCCAGGCCAGCGGGTCTGGAATCGGGGAGACGAAGAGGGGAAGCTGGCGGTTCCACCTCGTAGCAAAGAGGTCGATTAAGGGAGTCTCCCAACGGGCGCAGATCATCTGGAAGATATCCGGGCGCAACGTCCATTCTGTGTGGAGCAACTGGCCGCGGCGAGAGAGCGAGTCCGCCAACACATTCAAGTGGCCAGGAATGTGTCGTGCGAGGAGTGTAATGTCGCGTTCCTCGGCCCAGCGCATCAAACGGAAGAGGAGCATACAGAGGTCGGGAGATCGGGCGCCCCCCTGTCTCTGGATGTAGGCCACCACCGTCGAGTTGTCGGAGAGGACGAGAAGCCGCTGGTTCCTGAGCTGGTTCTCCCAAACGAAGAGGGCTTGCCAGACTGCCTGCAGCTCTAACCAATTGCTGTGCTTGTCCGCAAACTCCGGGGGCCAGAGGCCGGAAGCCGAGGAGAATTGAGGAAGCAGGTGGGCTCCCCACCCCGAGAGGCTCGCGTCGACACACAGGGAGAGGTGCGGGGGGGGGGGAGGACGAAGGGACTCCCGAAGCCAACCAAGCCGTGTCGGTCCAGCGTAGAAGGTGAGGGCGAACCAGGGGGGAAACCGGGACCAGGTGGGTAAGGTCGCCAGAAGAGGGTCTCCAGAGAAGCAGGAGGTGCAGCTGAAGGGGGCGGGCGTAGAGGCGACCCAGGGGGAGAAGGTCCGCCGCTGCGTTGATCAGTCCGAGGAGTTGAAGCCAAACTCGGGCGGGAGCTGCTTCCTGCTGAGCTAGCTGGTTGGCGAAGGTGGCCAACTTCCGAATCCGGGGATCCGGGAGGCGAACAACGTTGAGATCGGTGGCAAAATCCATTCCGAGATGAATGAAGCGGCGCGAGGGCGTGAGATCTGACTTCCCGACGTTGAGGAGGAACCCCAGTCGCGACAGCAGACGCATCAGAGTATCCCTGTCCTCTTCCAAGACGGACTCGACGTGGTTTCTCAGGAAGAGATCGTCGAGGTAGTTGGACATAGGGCTGAGAGACGACTGCCGTGCCTTGGCCATAACTGCATCCATCAAGCGGGTGAAGACCCAGGGGCTGAGGTTGAGGCCGAAGGGTAGGGCTCGAAACTGGTAAACGGTTCCAACGAACGCGAAGCGCAGATACCTCTGGGCGGCCGGATGTATGGGTACGTGTAGGTAAGCGTCGGAGAGATCCAGGCTGACGGCGTAATCCATGGGTCGCACCGCGGTACGCAGGGCTCGGGCCGTCTCCATGTGGAAGGAAGGAGCCACGATGAAGCGATTTAGGGCTGAGAGGTCGATCACTGGGCGCCACTTGCCGCCAGGCTTGGGGACGACGAAAAGTCTGCTGTAAAATCCCAGCGAGTCTGCGCGGCGCACAACCTCTGTGGCATCCTTCCTCAAGAGAGAGTCGACTTCCCCCCGTAGGGCGCACTCCTTGAGCGGGTCTGCGGGGATCTCGGTCCACAGCGGAGTCGTACGCAGAGGAGGAGGGGAACGAAAGGAGATCCGTAGGCCGCCGGAAACAGTGTCTAAAATCCACGGGTCTTCTGGAATCAGTAATCGCCACTCGTCGCTGAAGAGGGCGAGCCTGCCGCCGACTGGAGGACCCGAGACGGCCGGCGGAGGCGGAGGAGGGGAGGAGTCACTGAGCCCGCCCGCGCCCAGGGCGACGGGCGGGACGGGGCCAAGCGGGGGCGGGGGCGTTAGCTTGGCCGGGGCGACCGAAGGCGGGGCGACGGCGACGCAGGGACTGCAGCTGGGTTGTTGACGTCGGGGCGACGGGTCTGGAGATCCGCAGGGGGCGACCCACGGCCTTGCGGGCTGACTGAAAGCGCCGAGGAACAGACTTGGGAGGCCACCTGTCCGCATTGGAATCCTTGACGGCTTGCCAGGTGTCACCAAAGAGAAGGGGTCCCCCGAGGGGGGCCCGACGCAGCTGGGTCTTCAGGTCGGCAGGCATTCCCCGGCAGGCCTGCAGGACAGCGTCGCAGCGGAGTAAATCACAATTGGCGGCTGCAGCCATAGCGTTGACCGAAGAGTGATACGCGGCGCGGCTGGCCGCTTCAGCGAGGACGAGGAGGTCGCCAAGAAGGGGGGTCAGGGACGGGTGCCACGAATCTTCCACGCGCCGGAGGAAGGCTTGCGTAAGGAGCTCCATGAAGCCGGCGCAGGCCAAGGAATTCCTGACAAGCGAAGCCGTCTTGTCCAAACCCGCGGGGAGCGCGCGTCTGAGTGCAGAGGCCCCACCCGCCTGAACCACGGCGGCTGGATCCACCGGAGGGAGAGGGCAGAGGAAGGCCTGGGAATGGCCGGCGTACCACTGCTGGCGGAAGTACCTATCGAGGTCCGGAGGCCATCTGTGGTCCGAGAAGAAATTACTGTCTCTTGAGTCAGACAACAGGTGGGCCGAGAACACATCCCGAAGCTCACGAAAGGAGGGGGGCTGAGGGAGAGTCTTGAACTTCTTTACCTGTCTACCCGCGTCGACGAAGGCAGAAGGCTTCCTCTTCAGGGGGGGGGATGGAGGGCAGTCCGCTGCCGGAAGCGTGGCGGAGATGAGGCGAGCGACCTCGTCGAGGGCCAGAAGAACCTCTGTGCGGGAGGAGGCCGGTAACCCGTGGGCTGTCGACGCATCCGAAGGAGAGAGCGGCGAAGGAGAGCGGCTGAGACCTCCGAGGAGAACTGAGATGGAATCATCAGGGAGAAGACTCAACGAATCGTCGTCCACGCCGCCGAGAGCCGTCGAAGAGGGACGGCGACCGTGACTCCGAGAGCGAGCAGCTCGACGAGGACGAGGGGAGCCATAAGGCGCCGAAGCACGCAGGGGAGAGCGACGTCCGCGACGGCGACGCGACGCACTAGAGGAGCGGGAACGGCGGCGGCGACCAGACGAGCGACTACGAGCTGGAGACCGTGATCCCCGGGAACGAGGAGGAAGGAAAGAGGCTGGGCGAGGGGAAGGGGAACGGGCGGGACGAGGCAGACGGCGGGGAACGTGGGACGAACGCCGCGAAGAGGTAGAGCGCGAAGGTCCATGGTCCAGATGACGAGAAGAATCCCGAACTGTACGACGCTCACACGAAGGAGCGCGAGAGTGGTGGTCAGACTTCGATCGCAAGGAGGAACTGGACACAGGTAGTGGTGTGGTGAGTGTGCGCGAATGTCTCCGCGAGCCGGACTCTGTGGCGAGGCGGGCTCGCAGCGGCCGAGGGGGATCCAAGGCCTTCCTAGGAGACGAGTGGGGACCGGTTGACCATGGACGGCGCGAGGCACGTCTCTCCGAACTGACCTCTGTCTCGAGATGGGTTCTCTGCCTGTCGTAAGGCTTGGTCCAAGCGCGTTCCCTCCTGGGAATCCGCGCCTCGAACTCCCGACTCCGCACACTACCTTGCTGTGTCCGCTGTGGAGATCTTTCCAGACTGGGGCCATCGGGGGCAAGAGCGGTCGGTGTGTCTGAGATGACAGCCGGCACTTCCGCAGGTCTTGCAACAGGCACAAGTGTCGGGCGTTCACGTCGGTAGAAGCTCCAAAGTTGGACCCAGCGGAGCTCCGGCCAGACGGCGCAAACGTCACAAGAACGCTCAGATGTACAGCCGACACACGGCAGGCAGACCTTGTGCGAATCCGAGGGCCACTGGAAACCTCCACACTGCGTGCAGGTCATCAGGAGGGCACTGCAACACACCAAACAAACAATGTGCCGGTACGTGGTCGAGACCAACAGGGCTCGTCCTACCATGGGGAACCGTACCGAACGAAATGGACAAACGGGCTGTGCCCCCAGGCTACACTGTTATAGCGCCCGAAGCTAAGCTTGCGTCTTTAGAACAAAGCCTACCCCAGCCAGGCTGGAGAGGAATGTGCGCCAAACGACAATAGGTTTAGTTTAGTTTAGTTATATGGGTTTAACGCCGCGCAGGCGACTAAGGCCATCACACGGCGGGCCAAACGACAATAGGGACGAAAGGCCGTGCCCCCAGGCAATAATGCTGTAGCGCTCTAAGCTAAGAGTGCGCTCTCGAAACAAGCATACCCCAGCCAGGCCGGAGATGCAACATGAGCCACGCGCCGCAGCTGGTTTAAACAATGCTCCCCGAAGGCTACCAGGGGAAGCCAGTAATTTCACCCAAAAAGGGGAAAGGCGAGGGCACCAGGGCCCCGCCGAGCTAAGAGTCCCCGCTCAACGAAACCCACACAACACGAACAAGGTAGAGTCCAACGGCACAGGCCGGTACCCCGCCCGGGGACCGGCTCCGGGCCCAACTAACTATCCTACCTCTCTGCCGAAGCGGTAGCGGGAGAAGAGACGTCCATGTCGCCACCGGCGAAATGGCGGGAACCAGCAGGTCCGCCAAGCGAAGCCAACCAAGGAGGACGCCAAGCGAAGAAGCGCAAGCGAAGCTGCAGCGAAG
Source organism: Semisulcospira habei (assembly GCA_036245525.1). Taxonomy (NCBI): domain Eukaryota; kingdom Metazoa; phylum Mollusca; class Gastropoda; family Semisulcospiridae; genus Semisulcospira; species Semisulcospira habei. The sequence continues at coordinate 133,063,559 of BTPG01000006.1, forward strand.
CAAGAAGCGAAGCAGAAGCGAAGCAACAGGCGAAGCCAAAGTCACGGCGAACTCGAGCACCAAGACCGACCGGTCGAAGGGAGCGCGAGGCTAGAACACGTCCGAAGGTCGTGAGCCTACGTAGCTGACTGGCGAGTCAGGTGACTCGGAACCGGATAGGCAGGTCCGGGAGACAACTCTTGGCCCCTCTGGAGGGTTCCCCGAGTGCCTCCCGGGTTGTGTGTGCACACAACGGGTTCGTAGGCTAGAATTTGAGCACGTAGTAGACACTCCCATTTGTCATGTCATCGGTAATGTTTTTGATGAAATAAATTATCACGTGGACAAGAGGGTTAACCTTTTGGCTATCAGTGGTGCTTTTAGTCAGGATGATTCCTGCAGGAATCATCATGACAAAAAAGTGCTACCAACAGCCAGAGGGTTAACAGTTGACCTCCTTGCTTTTATAATAATAATAATAATAAAAATAATAATAATACCGGTTATTATATAGGCGCTTTTTCCCAATTCTGCGAATCGACTCAAAGCGCCGCGAACTGCACCCAACACGCACGCTCACATGACACACATGCATTCACTCTGAAGACTAACACAGTACAAGACAAACACAGGACATTCACGTGGTGCGAAGGGTCAGTTGAGCTACTGAGGTTTCGGAAATTTTGATCGCTTGTATTTGAAATTTATAAAGTGGCCTGAAACTGGTACCATAGGGTACTTGTTAGCAGCAGTTTGAACTTTCATTTATCTTTCTTCACACAAGTAAGGCTATTTTCTTTCTTTTTGTTATTTTATTTTTTTAAGGGTAGTTCCATTCTGCTAAGCAACGCTTTTGTGGAGGCAACCCTGGATCCCTTTGGTCGTCTCGTCTCACTTCGCGCGGCTGGTTCATCCCGTGATCTGCTGAAGGTTGGTTGCCCGGGCAACCAGTTTCTGCTGTACGATGACGTCCCTCTGTACTGGGATGCTTGGGATGTCATGGATTACCACCTGGAGACAAGGTATCTTCACCTGTTCATACACATATACTGAACACTTTTGTGCATGCAGCCACTGGAACTGTGAACGGTACTGGCAGCTGTACGCACAAGGGAGTTAGACCCATGGCTGGTACAATAGAACTTTTTTTTTTTATAGTAACTGCATTATTGCAAGAAAAAAGTAGTATTAACCCATTTAGCCCCAAGACCCTGCTGCAGGAGATGGATGGCCCCTAATAATAATTCAAGGGTAGTGCCAGATTAGCTTGGCGCATGAAGGCACCAAGCTAATCTACCACTGCCTTTGAATTATCCTGGTCCATCCATCTCCTGCAACTGGTACATAGTTGTCAGGTGACAACTACAAAATTTGGGAAATGCAGCCTTGGGGTTAAGAGAGTTAAATGGCACTCAGAGTTGGGGGTCATGAGTGTTAAGACTCTAACCGGTTATGTTTGCTTTATAGTTTATTACCACTGTTTTGTCACAATTTGTAGGAAGCCACTGAGTGATGTTGTGGAGAAAGCAAGGATCGTGGAGAGTGGACCCCTTCGGGCTAGTGTGGAGGTTAGTTAATTCTTGTTATGTGTATACATGTGTAAGCAACAAGTTAATGCAGATTACCATTCTGGATTCATTCACCATGGATATAATAGATGACAGTGAGAGGTGGATTTGCCATGTTTATATCTCTTCTAGTTGTGGGAGAAGAAGAGAAGATATGCAGTCATCATAGTTCATGAGTAGTGCCAGATTACCTTTTATACTTGTTATTAACCAGTAATTATTTTCTAATTAATATTTATCTGTTATTTATGAATATTTTTTAATGTGTGGTTGTCATTACTTCTTTGCTGGTCGGTGATTTGGACCTACAGCTCTAAGAGCCATATGGTCCAAAATCACAGATCAACATACAATTATGTAGCGTACAGTTGTGTTTTTGTTTTTACAGGTGGCTATTCGCATCAGCAGCTCCAGCGTCATCAGACAAACCATTCAGCTGGAGGCAGGATGTCGTTACATCAAGTTCCACACGCAGGTGAAGAATAGAAACGGATTGAGAATTATGATATTGATAACAATTTGTTCTTGTGCATTTCGGCAACATTTACTTTGAGTTTCGTGGTGTTAGTGAAGTGAAGCATTTACTTAACGTTGCTAGAAAGAAACTAGCATGAATAAACATCCAGACTTTGGTAAAGGCTAGACATTGAGCACAGTTACCATTGAATAACATGACAAAAAATCAGTGGGCTATGGTAGTGTAAAGTTTCAACAGAGCTTGCGAGAGATTACCTGTCATGAAAGACCATAATTTAGCCACCTAAATGATGATGTTTAACCCATTTAGCCACGAGTGCCTACAGCAGGAGATGGATTGACCATAATTCAAGGGTAGTGCCAGATTCAGGCGCCAAGCTAATCTGGCACTACCCTTGAATTATCATGGTCAATCCATCTCCTGAAACTGGTACATAGTACCATAGTACTGGTACTGGTACATTAGGCAACGCCTCCAAAATTTGAGAAATGGGACCTTGGGGGCTAAAAGGGTAATGTCAGGTGTCACTTTTTGCCCTTCAAGTTTTCTCTTTTAAGACCATTATTTTTGTTCTTGCAAAAAAAGTGGGTTGCTCAAAACAAGTTCTGCTGTATCCTTGAACGATCACAAATCAGCTTACCTAACAGGTACACAGTCATAACAGATGCCGTTGAAACTTGACAAAGTCCTCAAGGTGAATGAGCTAGGCAGCTGCGTTTTTGTGTGTGTTTTTAGCTTGTTTGTGAAAATAATTGGTCACACCTGACGCTTTAACATGGTAAATGATGATGAACATGCATCAATGAATTCTGCTTATGACAGATTAATTTGTATTCTCCCCGGAGATTTGTCCTGAAGTAAAAAGATTCCATTCTTCTTCAGGTGGACTGGCATGAGAACCGCAAGTTTTTGAAGGTCGAGTTCCCCACCAGCATCCATGCTTTCGAGGCCACATACGAAGTGCAGTACGGGGCTCTTCGTCGACCCAACCACTACAACACATCATGGGACTCAGCCAAGTTTGAGGTATCAGTCGTATGCTCACTCGGAAATAACCCCCTTAACTTGTTTAACTCCATAGCCGCAGTTTTGGAAATGTCACCCAACGACTATTTACCAGTTGCAGAAAAAGGCTCGACCATGATAATTCAAGGGCAGTGCCAGATTAGCTTGTATTTTCATCAGGTGCCAAGCTAATCTGGCATTGCCCTTGAATTATCATGGTCGATTCAGGGGGGGTGGGGGAGTGGGTTAACCCCTCGACTGCAAGTGACGATATCGCTCATTGGAAAAGAAAAGACACGTAACTATGTGTCTCCTCCGTTGAACGGTATCCGTAGTAGCAGGGTAAATCAAACTGAGTGGTTCTGAATGCGATGGTCTCGAACAGGTAATACTGGACTGCTGTAGTGCTCTGTACTGTTTATTGTCACTTAACCCATATAACCCCATGGCCGCATTGCCCCAAATCCGTGAGGTGTCACCTAATGACCATGTGCCAGTTACAGGAGATGTATTCAGGTAATACTGGACTGCTGCAGTGCTATGTACTGTTTGTTGTCGCTTAACCCATTTAACCCCATGGCCGCATTGCCCAAAATCGTGAGGTGTCACCTTATGACCATGTGCCAGTTACAGGAGATGTATTGACCACGATCATTCCAGGGTAGTGCCAGATTAGCTTTGTGCCATCAGGCACCATGCTAATTTGGCACTACCCTTGAATGATCATGGTCAGTCCATCTCCTGCTGTAGGGTGTTGGGGCTAAATGGGTTAACCCCCTGTGTTGTTTACCATACAGATGCCTGCATGCACAATGGGGCTAATAATGCAAGAACATCGGTTTGTGTGAAAGTACAACAGATCAGGATTCATTTTTTTCTTCATCAGGTTTGTGGCCAGAAGTGGGCGGATCTGTCTGAGCATGGGGCGGGACTGGCTGTGTTGACGGACAGCAAATATGGCTACTCCACGGTAGGAGGTGTCATGCGCATCTCTCTGTAAGTTGTATTTTGCTTTTCTTTAACCTGTTCATGATGCAGGCTGTGTTTCAGCACTCTTCGTTCATTCAACACAAAAATCCCTAGCTATCCCAGGAACGTGGATTCAATGTAGTGTCAGCAAGCGGCATAGATCCTCATGAGCCCCTGCAACTGCGGGGGCTCAAGAGGATCTGTGCCTCTTGCTGTTAGGTGGTGTTTTGGTTCTGGCTTTGATAGAATTTCTGGATCTCATGCCAGAAAAATCATTTTCTTCACCGCAACAGTGCCTTGCTGGTCCCTAGATCCCAGTCCATGTCTTTGTATTTTCACAATCACCCGCTTTACCCATGTGAATTGTATGTATGTTGCAACATTGCGTTCGTTTCAAACAACAAAAAACGTTTAAACTTATGAACAAATGCTTTTCAGGGGAGATAGTTTCCTGCAGCTGATGCTAATTTCACACGTGATTCTGAATGGAGTTTCTTCCCATGTACAAAGTCCCATTTCAGGAAAGCCTTTATTACTCTTTGTTAGCCCATTAAACCACAAGGCCACGCATTTCACAAATTTTGGAGGTGGCATGTAATGACCTTGAGCCAGTCCCGCCCCATGCTCGGACAGATCCGCCCACTTCTGGCCACACACCTCATAAAGAAAAAATGAATACTGACCTGTTGCAGGAGATGGCTTGACAATGATAATTCTAGGGTAGTGCCAGATTAGCTTGGCGCCTGATGGTGCCAAGCTCATCTGGCACTACCCTTGTGTTATCATGGTTAACCCATCTCATGCTGTAGTGCATCACGGCTAAATGGGTTAAATCACAAGTGCTTTGTTCGGTGTGTAATGTGCAGGCTGCGATCTCCGAAAGCCCCGGACCCTGAGGCGGATATGGGCTCACACCAGTTTAGCTACGCTGTCATGCCACACCAGGGTAAAAAGCTGAAAGGATGTGTCTGTTCTATGTTTTGAATCCCTTGGCTGTTCGTAGCGCTTTCTGTCATGGCAGTTCCTGCAAGAGCAGCCACAACAAAAAGCATTCCTGACAGCCAAGGGTTAATGTTTGGCACTAACACCCTCTCCTGAAAAATGCTCGCTTTGTGCCTCACCTGAAGATCTGACCTGGCCATTTGTAACATAAAATGCAGAAGATGAATGTGCTCATAGCGTTTGCTCTGAAAGCAAATAAACCAAACACTGTTTATAACAGCATATTTTAGCATTTGTTTTTATTTTCTTATATGCCTTGACTGCAAATTGACCCGTATAACCCCACTTCCGCAATTTCCCCAAATTTGGAGCCATCACCTAACAACCATGCGCAGGTTGGAGGAGATTTATTGACTATGATAATTCAAGGGTAGTGCCAGATTAGCTTGGCGCCTGAAGGCGCCAAGCTAATCTGGCACTACCCTTGAATTATCATGGTCAAGCCATCTCCTGCTGTAGGGCGTTGGGGCTTAATTGTTTAACCAAACATGGTATAAGACACTAAGGTATGCTGTAAGTAGCTGCATACTTTAGCGCTTGTTTGTTTTCTCAAAACACATTACCGATGGTATTACTTTAAGGAAATGGTTTCTTAGCTAGTCTAATTTTAGCCCAAAATTGTTGTGTACGAGTATGGTCACGATGGCAGGTGAGGGGCGCCATAGCCTAGGCGGAAACCCGGGTAGCCTCCCTTCCGGTTCAACCACGCATGCGCCACAACGCTTATACGCCAGTCAGTTTTCTTTGCTAGTCACAGAAGGTTGTGTACGTGGACTCTCTCTTCGATAGGTTAACTTCGATGTGCAAGGAGGGAAACCTGGGTTGTGGTTTCCTCGGTCTACTGACTTAGGTTGAGCGCTTTGTGCGTCGTGAACGCTCCGTGTGGATTTCTTCCCCGACGTCGCCATCTTGATAGAACCGGTTGCGGCGGCGCCATTGTGAACTGTGCTCACACACTTGTGGCCACTCGGGCCCTAGTGCCTTCTACACCTCGTGTGCCTGGAGCTTCTGCTTCGCTCATTCAGCCTGCTCGGAGTGCCTGGTGTTGCGGAGCCTTCCGTTCGGCGCTATTCCTGTCGTCGGGGCTTGTTGTTTCCCGGCACCCGCGTCACGCTGTTCTCCGTCCGTCGCTGGGCCGTTTCTGCCTTCTAGCCTTGCGGCCTCGTCTCCTAGCCATTCTGGTGGGTCTTCGACCGGGTTGGTGCCTCACTTCTTCGGATGGCAAGGTAATATCTCTGCTTTTGCCTACGTCAGGCGCTCAAGGGTAGGGGTGGAGCGCCGGGCGTAGGCTTACACGGGGCACTTTCGTTCGTTCACGCGGATTCGTTGCGGGCCCACGGGGGCACGCTCGCTCGCATTTCATTGTACATTATGTTTTGCAGTTGGCAAGTCCGCACATGCACTCGATGTGGGCAGTTCCAGTGGCCGAGTGACGAGCATGTTGTTTGCCTGCCCTGTTCCGGTTGTGCCTCCACGCATCCGTGCTCGGTCTGCGCCCCATGGCTGGAGGAACAGTGGACCCAGCTGTGGAGTTTCTACGGCGCAAGAAACCAGCGCCAGCATGGAAGAACGATCCCACACCGGTACGCGCCACAGTCCAGTCGAGTGGCCCTGTTTGAGTGTCTGAGCCGTCGAAACAGCGGCTTAGACCGCGAGCACGTGCTCTAGTACCGGCAGCCACCACAGTCCAGTCGAGTGGTCTCTGTGCGGTCAAGGATCCTCGAGCGCCTCGGGCTAGGCCTCTAGAGAAGACTCCGGTAGCCACCACAGTCCAGTCGAGTGGTCTCTACCCGGTAGCAACTACCTTACAGGCACTTGATAAGGAACCGTTACGGGCTCCTACACCCGCTCTGGTTGCGGGCCTGACAGATACGGATCTCCAGGTAGCTGACATGCACTCACCACAGATTCGTCCTGCTGCTCCCGCTTCCTCGTCCGCCGCTAGGGACCAGCGCGGAGCTCCAGCAGCCTGCCCAGCTCCTTCCGTCTGGGCTTCAAGTTCGGACAAGTCTACTCGTCGGACACGCTCCCGTTCCCGGGTACGAAGCAGTCGACTCCGCTCCACTGCGGTGCGAGTTACACTCCGTCTTCGGACCGAGCGGACCACAGCTGTTAGACATAGGTCACGCTCTAGCGACAGGTCTACTCGCCCACGGGTCGCCTCCTACCGTTCGGATTCAAGCCGACCTCCACGGACACATTACAGGCACGACTCTACTTCTCGATCAGCGTCGTGCCACTTCAGACGTTCCCGGTCCCCGCGTCGCCGCTCTCGCTCCCATTCACGCTCCGCTCGGCGTAGTGCCGCTCGCCGCCCTCGACACGTTCGCAGGTCAGGACTTCGGGCTTCCCGCTCAGCGTCGCTTGATTCACGGGACCATTCGTCTAGCAGACACTGGCGGCACCACTCCCCGGTGAGAAGATCTCCTCCCCCGGCTACGACCTATCTCCACCCCGTCGAGGGGAGTCTTCCACCCCGTCTTGGAGTGGACCCGAACCCCCGCACAGTCCTGGCAGAAGAGGACACCCTCAGCCTGAACCCGAGGAATCGATGTCGGCACTGCTCCAGGTTGCCAGCCCCGCCCCGTCCAATCTCTCTGGTGGGGACGAGGAGTTTCCTCCAGCTGCCATTGGACATAGGTTAGAGACCCTGCGGGCCCTTGAAGAAGCGGCGCGACTTATCGCGGCTTGCCTGCCTGCTGAAGACTGCCCCCCCTCTCCCGTCCTTAAGAGGAAAGACTCCGCCTTTGTAGGCGCAGAGCGACAGGCCAAGCGGTTCAAGTCTCTCCCCCAGCCGCCGGGTTTTAAGGAGTTACGTGATGCGTTTTCCGCTCATCTCGCACTAGGGGCATGTGGTTCAGGATTCTTCTCCGACTCCAAGTGGCCTACAGGTATAGATATCGCCTTCCGGCAGTCATGGTACGCGGGCCACACACAGCACTTCTCCTGCCCTCTCCCGACAGCGGACCCCTCAGAAGTGGCGTTCTCTGGGACTTCCTTACGTCACTCTCTCCTCCCCGGGGTAGAACAGACTGCGACTCTCATTAGGAACACCCTGGCAGCAGCGGGATTCCTGGATTTGGTCACGCAAGCCATCTTTCGACGTGTAGAGGACGCCTGGCATCCGTCAATTTCGCCTCTGTTGGGTGACCTGCTCGCCCTAGCAGTTTCGGGGAATCGCGCTGTGTATCATGTCGCTGTCAACTCCATGGCAGCCGCCTCCAACTGCGATTTGCTGCGTCGAGATGCGATCCTCCGTTCCTGCCCCATCCCACAGGACATGAAGACTCAGCTCCGGTAGGCGCCCCTTGGCGGTGACTTACTTTTCGGCCCATCCTGGCTCGCTGTGAAGGAAGCTAACAAGGACGCCTGGCCCAACCGCCCAGTTCCAGCTTCCTTTCGACCAATCCGCAAGGCCTCGGGTCGCCCCCTGCGGACTGCTAGACCCGCCCCCCGCCCTTTCACCAGAGGTGGACGCCTATCCCCCAGAGCTCCAGCCTTCCTCGCGCCCACCCTTTCCCCAGTACCGAACCTCCCCCCCCCCCCCCCCCCCCCCCCCCCCGCTCGCTCCTGGCCCAGACCTGCCCGGCACCCCGGGCGGGGCCGGGCGCACTGACTTTCTCCCCCTCCGGCCCCCGCCGACCTCGTCCGGATCTCCGGTCGGCGGGAGGCTGGCGCTTCGCAGCAAAGCCTGGCGCTCGCTGTTCCCGGACGACCCGTGGATTCTCACTACGATTACCCAGGGACTTCTGATCTCCTTCCGGTCCCCGCCTCCCTTGCGCCGGACCCCGGTGTGGACTACAGTACCATCAGACCAGCTCAGAGCCGAGGCCCTCCGCGGTGAAGTAGACTCCCTGCTTCAGAAGTCCGCCACGGAGGTGGTGGAGCGGCACGACTCCCCAGCCTTCTACAGTCGGCTCTTTGTGGTGCCCAAGCCGGGCGGCAAGTGGCGCCCCATCATAGACCTCTCGGCGCTGAACAAGTTCATCGTCGCGCCGGCCTTCCGCATGGAGACTGCCCGGGCCCTTCGCTCAGCGGTACTGCCGATGGACTTTGCGGTCAGCCTGGACCTCTCAGATGCTTACCTGCACGTTCCCATGCATCCTGCTTCCAGACATTACCTATGCTTCGCCTTCGAGGGTGTCGTCTATCAGTTCCACGCGCTTCCCTTCGGCCTCAACCTCAGCCCCTGGGTCTTCACTCGCCTCATGGACGCAGTGGTAGCCAGAGCCCGTCGAAGTTCCATGAGCCCTACGTCGAACTACCTGAACGACCTGCTTTTGAGGAACCAGGACGAGCGCGCCCTGATGGAAGACCGAAATGCTCTGCTTCGACTACTCGAGAACCTGGGCTTCCTGGTCAACTTTGGCAAGTCTGACCTCGTTCCCGCACGCCATTTCATTCACCTCGGTATGGAGTTCTGCACCGACCGCAATATTGTCAGACTGCCGGAGAAGCGCATCCAGAAGTTGGCGAGTCTAGCTCGGCAGGTGTCCCAGTTGACGACGCTTCCCGCCAGACAGTGGCTTCAGCTTTTGGGTCTGATCAGCGCGGCTGCGGATCTGCTACCTCTAGGACGTCTCTACTCCCGTCCTCTGCAACTGCATCTTCTCCTTCACTGGCGACCGTCGTCGGCCGACCTCGAGGCTCCGATTCCGGTCCTTACCTTGCTCCGTCCTCACCTGCTGCGCTGGGCGGATCCTACCTGGCTCGCGACGGGAGTGCCGCTGTCCTCACCGCCGCCCACTCTCTCTCTCTGCGTCGACGCGAGCCTCGCCGGTTGGGGAGCTCACCTCCTTCCATCGTTCGAGACTGCCTCCGGCCTGTGGCCCCTGGAATCGCTGTCCCGACACATCAACTGGTTAGAGCTGAAGGCAGTATGGCAAGCCCTCCTGGCCTGGGAGCCCCGCATCCGACATCAGGAACTGTTGGTACTCTCGGACAACTCCACGGTCGTCTCGTACATCCAGAAGCAAGGTGGGACCCGCTCTCCATCGCTATGCATCCTACTCTACCAGGTGCTCCGCTGGTGCGAGGATCGGGACATCTCTCTTCGCGCACGTCACATTCCGGGTCATCTGAATGTGCTGGCCGACTCCCTCTCCCGACGCGGTCAGCTGCTCCATACAGAGTGGGCGCTGCGACCCGACATCTTTCGACTGATCGCCGCAACCTGGGAGGCACCCATGATCGACCTCTTCGCCACGAGGTGGAATCGCCAGCTTCCCCTCTTCGTCTCACCCATTCCAGACCCTCTGGCCTGGGCAGTCGACGCTCTATCCATCTCTTGGGACGGTCTGGTCGCCTATGCATACCCGCCCACCGTGCTCGTCCCCAAGGTCCTACTCAAGCTCAGAGGGTGCAACGCGATCCTGTTCCTGGTGGCGCCATTTTGCTGGACCAAGTCTTGGACAACCGACCTCCTGAACCTTGCCACGGCCCCGCCGCTACCGCTCCCCACACCGCGCATGATGCTCAAGCAACCACGGCAGCAGCTGTTCCACCCGTGCCCCGAGCGTCTCCTCCGCCACGCCTGGAGGTTGTCCGGCAAGCCCTCGCAGCTAGAGGCTTCTCAGGTGCGGCAGTGGACGCGATCGCTACAGCTCGCCGAGCATCGACCAGACGAGTCTACGAAGGCAAGTGGAGAGTCCTCTGCGCCTGGTGTGACGACAGACACCTTCACCCCATCGGTTTGACAGCTCCCCAGCTGGCAGATTTCTTCATCTGGCTGTTCAACGACCAGCAGTTAGCACCGATCACCATCCGGGGCTACCTGGCCATGATTGCTGACACGTACAGGCATCTGGGACAGCCCGACCCGGGTTCCTGCAAAGACCTTGCCGACCTGATGGCCCACTTCGGTCTACAACGTCCTACCCTACGCTCCCTGGTGCCGCGATGGGATCTGTCCTGGGTGCTCACTTGGCTCAACTCACCCCGTTTCGAGCCGATCCAGTTGGCGTGGTTACCAGACGTGACTCGGAAGACCTGCTTCCTTATGGCCCTCGCGTCAGCCTCCAGAGTCAGCGAGCTGCACGCCCTTTCAGCACGCCCCGCCTGTTTACAGTTTCGGGCTGATGGTTCGGTTCAGCTGCTTCCTGACCTGGCCTTCCTAGCCAAGACCAGATCGCCTTTGACGGCCCCTCAGCTGGTCACCATTCAACCATTACAAGAACCAAGCTCCACCCGGGAGTCCAGACAGCAGGACCTGGTGCGAGCCTTACGTGTGTACCTGCGTCGGACCAAGCCGCTACGCAGGGGACGCACCCGCCTTTTCCTTCCTCTGTCCCCAGGTAGAAACGACATCTCGGCCCAGACGATATCCTCCTGGCTTCGGTGGGTGATACGATCTGCCTACCAGGAGCTCGCCCCTGATACAGCCAAACGCATGAACATCAGGGCGCACGAGATCAGAGCCATGGCCACAAGCCTAGCATTCGACCGAAACTGTGCGGTCAAAGACATTGTGGCGGCCGTGGGTTGGCGAGCGGAAACCACCTTCGCACTCTTCTACCTGAGGGACCTCTCCAGCCAGCGCCAAAACCTCTCGCTGGTGGGGGACATCGTGGCGGCGCAACACTCCCTCCCGGCGCCCTAGGCGCCGTAAGTATCTTTGCTAAAATTAGAGGGAGGTTGCGGGGGGGGGGGGGGGGGGGGGGGGGGATGGCTGACTCGAGCGGCCAGGATGGCAGGGGTTTGGGGCGTTATAGCGGCACCCGCCTCCTCCTCGGGATTCTTCCTTAAAGTAATACCATCGGTAATGTGTTTTGAGAAAACAAATGTATATTTTATTTTTATATGTCCCTGATAAATATGTCAGATCGCAAGACTGCACATTTTTACACCAACTCAAGTGCAATGGAAAAGGAAGTGACGGCGGATAGAACCAAAAATATTCACATGTGCCTTTGTTGTTGCAGGCACAAAACTGGCCTCTGTGTTCTTAAACCGATTTTTGTCCTCCAAATTTTGTTTGTTCCAAAGACGTACGGCCTTCCATTTTTTTCATACCTGTCAAAATTTATCGTTAACGAAAAGCCTAAATAAAGTATGCTGCTAGTGACATGCTTTAGTGTTTTGTTGTACAGTTTGCTTACTTGTGTGCAGTCAACTGTCAGCCATATCTGTAATTTGAATGGTAGTTTTGAGACTATACCTACAAATTGAAGGAAGGGATGTTTTTCATTTGTTTTTTGTTGTTGTTGGTGTGTGTGTGTGTGTGTGCCGTGCCGTGCCATGCCGTGCCGTGCCGTGCCGTGGTGTGCCGCGCGCGCGCGCGCGTGCGTGCGCAGTTGAATCAATCTCAGTGTCAGTGTGTGTGTGCTGGTCTGTGATTTTGGACCATGTGGCATACGGTCAAAAGGTCCAAAATCACAGACCAGCACCAATTAGCCTTACCTATATTGCATGGGAATAAAAAAACAACATTTTTGTGATATATTCTACGGGCGAGAGGTTTTTAGTTTTTATATGTGACCGGGTACACCCGGCTCTCATAACCCATCTGATGTAATTTTGTTTGTTGCATCACGACTTTGTTTGCAAAAGTGGTGTGTATTATCATTCAGTGGTTTTCCTTCAATGTAGGTCTCGCAAGGTATTGCTTTCAGCGATGCCTGCGTTAGTCCGACCCCTCCGGCTTACTTCTAGACCACTAGGTATTCAGCATCTGTTCAGGGGATCTAACCGCGTCAGCCGCCTCGTGTCTGTGTTCTATAGCTTGGGTGCCTACAATGGCGATGATAGCTTGTGTTTGTGATGAGGCATTCTAAGTGTAATATCTCTTCAATGCCTGTACTGATTGTTTTAAGCCAAGATCCATAAGATTCAGCATGATAGTCTCTTTCATTTTGTAATCTATTTCTAGTCCGATCGATTTTGGGTTAAACATTATTTTGGGAGTTTGCACCTTTTACACCGACCAGGTCGATGGAGAAAAGTCGTTTAAAAATTCACAGTTAATTTTAGCCGTTTGTAATCAAATCAATGTTTGATACTAGTGAAACTACATTCGCGGCTTTTTCGTTAGTAACAAACCGCAAGTTTCTAGGTCCTATGGTATCGGAGCTATGATCAGAAAACCAATCGCAGACTAACACAAATTTCAGCAATTCCGCTACAACAGCACCGAATTCTAGAAGCAGGCGAGTGGTGCTTTCTTTGCGGCCCGCGCCTGCCATATATAAAGCCCCTTCCGTAGCGCGCATGCGGTCAGTACCACTCAGCCGTTACTTTGCCACAAACCACTCACGCCGCTACAACGATACAACTAGGAAGAACTACAATGTTGACTCCCTCTTAAGCTCTGCGCTGTTTCTTCAGTTTCTTCAGTTTCCTACACCTCAATAAAGACATGTCACAGCGACCCCTGTCTTCGACGTTGTTGCCTCCCACATTTCTTGACCTGATCCTCCTCTAACCCGGTTACATATAATTTTTTATTCTTATATTTTTATTGCTTTTTTCTTTTACATGGCTGTAGGCTTTCAGCTTTATTAGCCTAGAGCCGGACAGTCAGAAATGGCTAGCTCACAGCTTTGATAGTTCTACTGCGTTATTTTCAACTCACATTTCTGTGTGCGTGCCTCTATATGTAGGTTCATGGCAGGAGGCAGGGGTGGTGCAGGCTGCATTTGAACTCAACCGCCCGCTGCACGTGACCTTCCAGCCTGCAGCTGTGTCCGTTCCTGATCCTGTCAGCTTCTTCTGGCTGGGGTCATCCCAGGTCATCCTGGACACTGTTAAAATGGTGGGTAGGGTGAAAGAGATACCTCAACCCTTCACTGCTGGAATGCAACATACAATATCCAAGTACAAGAGGCATAGATCCTCATGAGCCCCTGCAATGTGGGGGCTCATGAGGAGCTATGTCTCTTGCTGACCCCACTTTGTTCATGTTACTTTGTTGGCTGAGGATTTTTGGTGTTGAAAAGAATGAAAATGTCAGAAACAGTGGCACGGCAGGGTTAAACTGTTGTCTTGATTAACCCTCTTGTGTGTGGAGCCACTGGTTCTTTTAACAGCTGGTGGCTGCATGCAGCATAGGGGTGTACTAAAATCTAAACTCTGGTATATCGATCGTTGTGTATGTAAAACAATGTCTGGTTGGGATCTGTGGAAAAGCATTGTTATATCCAGCTGTATTATAAGGAAAGTGGACTGTATTGCAGAGAGTGCACCCGAGTGTTGAGCAGTGTTCGTTGTGTAGCTGAAGGATACCATTCATGAATTCTAAACGGTGTGTGTGTGTGTTTGTGGATATTTGGGTGCATGCATACTTGCATATGTGTCAGGGGTGGCCACATTTTTTAATTATCGTCTTTGCCCGGGCAAGCAACATGTCATTTTCATCTTTCCCACACAAATATTATCTTGCCTGCAAATTGCAAGCAGAAATATAATGTACTCTACCATGTGTCTCTGTTCGTGTGGAAGTTTCAGCTGAAGCAGATGACAGATTTAGCAGCTGGCGAAGTCAACTATTTGCATGTTTCGAGTTTCGCGATCGCGTTTTGTAGTTTTAAAAAAAAATCTTTCCCGTGGGCAAGCTGCCTTTGGAATTTAACTTTCCTGGCGATATTTTATCTTGCCCCGGCAAACGGAAAATGGGATTTGGCCACCCCTGTGTGTACATGTATATATACTTGTGTGTGTGTGTGTGTGTGTGTGTGTGTGTGTGTGTGTGTGTGTGTGTGTGTGTGTGTGTGTGTGTGCTTGCTTATGTGCATTCGTTGATGCGGACCTGCACATTTGTGTGCGAACAGAGTGAGGATCAGCCAGACAGTGTGATGGTGGTTCGTCTGTACGAGGCCTACGGCGGTCAGGCTGAGACAACCCTCGGCACCTCTCTTCCTGTGCACAGTGTCCAACGGTGAGGAACTTCTTGATTCAGTCCCCAAGCCAGATCCAGACCATCTGTTAGAGGCATTGATTCTCAAGAGCCCCTGCACCTACAAGGGGCTCGTGAAAATCAAGGCCTCTTGCTGGAGGAATATTTAACCCTTTTAGCCCCGGGGCCCTGCAGCAGGAGATGGATTGATCATGACAATTCAAGGGTAGTGCCAGATGAGCTTGGCGCCTATTGGCGCCAAGCTCATTTGGCACTACCCTTGAATTACCATGATCTGTCCATCTCCTACAACTGGTACATAGTCGTTAGGCAACACCTCCAAAATTTGAGAAATGGGACCTTGGGGCTGAAAGGGTTTACCGCAATTAATCTCTCAAACTAGACAGTTATCACCAATATCAGTGGCGTGAAGCACAGTGTGTTCTGGTTCCAGTCAGCCTTTGGAGAATGAAACAACAGGGGAGGGTGGGATGGGGTGGTGGGGGAGGGAGTTTGATCTTGTCCAGAACATTCTGAGTAACCAATCCCATTACAGCTGTCAGAGGCATAGATTCACCTGTACCCCTGCGCCTGAACCCCTGCACTTGCAGGCATGCATGCACCCACAGCACCCTCAGACACACTCACAGACAGAGCCAGAGACAGATGCAGACCTTAATATGATTGTCTGTATAGACACAACCCCAATTGAAATTCCTCTGTATGATGTGCACAAAATGGAGAGAGACAATGCAAAGAAAAAGATACGCACACACGCACCCATACACTTCCATCCTGCCCCCCCCCCACCAACCCCCCTCCCCCCCAACCCCACCTTTCCTACTCCTCCTCCCCCTTCCAACCCTCTTCCCACACCCTGACCTATTCCATCCCCATCCCTCCAACCATACCCCCACCCACTCAACTATTACATCTCCACACACACACACACACACACACACACACACATACCCAGCTCTGCCCCCCCCTTTCCTCAAACGCGCGCACACACACACACACACCACCCACCCACCCACCGGCAGAAAGAGACATTCAGAGTTATCACTGTGGCATTACTGAGACATTGGAGGCGCATCCCCACATTAAATTCCTGTGCATGATTTGTGAGAAATGGGGTGTCTGGCAAGTATTAAGCCTTTCACTGCCAAGATCAACTGAATACCACCACAGTGCTAGTGTTAGAGTTCATGGGAATCAGCAAGAGACATAGATCTGCCTGAGCCCCAACTGTTGCGGGGCTCATGAGGATTTATACCTCTTGCAGCTGTATGGTATTCAAGGTTTCTTGGCACTGAATGGGTTAACCCATTGGACCCTGATGCTCTGAGAGTTGATGTTCTTGGGAGTTGAATAAAATGACCCTAATGGTATTCAGATAATAGTTCAAATAATCTTATTACTGGGTACTAATCTGATTGACCCATCAAGCCCTGATGCTGTGCAACAAATGATTGGCCAACTACGATAGTTGGGTGTTGATACAATAAAGCTCTACTATAATGTCAAATAAAATTTTAATAATTAAGCTTGTGACTTGGTACTAATCTGATTGACTCTTTAAGCCCTAATGCTGTGCAGCAGATACTCTGCTGACCATTATTGGATCCTGTCTGAAAAGTTCAACCCTTAATTGCGTTTGTTTTGTGGCAGTTATACATATTTGAATTAATCCCCATGCTGCCAGTCTGCCCTGTGACGTCAAAAGACGATAAATTCATTTTTGTAAAAAGTGCAAGATTTTCATTGTTATTCAGTGGAAACCTTGCTTTTCTTAAAAATTGATTTGCTGTCTTTTTCCTCCACAGGGTGGCACGTTTTAATAATAATATGGTGAAATAATTGTAATGCCTGAAATAGCTTTAAGTGAATTATGCTGGCAAGATGGTCAATTTCCATCCCTAGGATGTTCGCAAGAGACATAGATTCTCACGAGTCCCCATGAGGATCTATGCCTCTTGCGCGTTGGTGTTGTTCTACTTTGTCACTTGTTTATCTGGACTGTGAACTCATTCATGGCGCCCCATATCAGTAGCTGTCGTATAGTGTCGTATAGTGTTTCTGCTGGCAACTCAGTGCAACATGTGCCGCAGCTATTGATGCGAGCCTCCTTGAATGAATTAAACCACTGTTTCTTCTGAACACATGTAGTTTTGACTTACTTTTAATTTCCAAACAACGTCTGTTAACACATTCTACACCAGCACCAAAATCCCTCAAGTTTGAAGTTGCCCTCTGTATTACAATTCTAGAAACAGATCGAGCATGATAGTTCAAGGGTGGTGCTAGAATAGCTTGGCGCCTATAGGCGCCAAGCTATTCTGGTACCACCCTTGAACTATCAATTTCGATCCACATCTTGTTGTGGTGTGTCAGGACTGAATGAGTTAACTAAACAATGTATTCTTCTGCTCAGGAGCAACTGCCTGGAGGAGGCGACCGGCGAGGAAAACGTCTTGATCACGGAAAATGATGGTGCTGTCACTGTGCCTGTCAAGCTGGGTCCATTCCAGATCGCCACCCTCCTGCTTCACATCTGAGGTGTGCAGAATCATTCCGATCCCATCACTGTTTTAGGGTGCTTTGTATACACAGCCCTGAATTGAGAAAATGCATTTTTGCGGTGTATAACAAAACATGATTTGAGTGACCAGCCTGGTGGGAGTTCATCTGTCTTTAACCCTTATTATTCAGAATACACCAGTGTGTGAAATAAGTTTGACTAAAATAGTTCAAGGGTAATGCTAGAATAGCTTGGCGCCTCTAGGCGCCAAGCTATTCTGGCACTACCCTTGAACTAAAGCCATTTGTCTATATCCTTATTTGTAAGGACACTAATGTAGCTTGCATAATTATGGCAGAGTACAAATTTGAAGCTTTTCGCCTCAGTATGATATAGCTAGGTTAAAGGCCATCATTTAGGTGGTAGTTAGATCACCTGTCTTTAACCCATTACATCCTGAAGCTGATTAAAAAAAAATTGCTTATTGTCCTATGAAGGCTACATTACAGATTAGGAGATAGATCAAGTATTTTAGTTCAAGGGTGCTGCCAGAGTAGCTTGGCGCCTCAGGTGCCAAGCTACTCTGGCACCACCTTGAATGATGGTCTAATTTATTTCAAGCAGTGGGTGTATCAAGATGAAAAGGGTTAAAGATGATCATTTAGGTGGCTACAGGTGTTTAACTTGTAAACTCCCAGAACTAAATGACTTCCATTCTATAGAATGATTGTTTGTTTAACCCCTTAACTGCCGGGACAAGGCAACAGTTAACCAGCTTCAAGAGACGTAAGCCCTCATGAGCCCTTGCAGCAGCGGGGGCTCGTGTGGATTTATGTCTCTTGTCAGTACTGTGTTTTCTTTATGCCATTTCATTTGTGTTCCTCAACCGAATGTCGGTCAGTGTGCAGTGATTTCAGACGCGAAATCTGTGATCACTGGCTGCAAAAGGGTTTAGTATGTGCGGAGATCAGGGTTGATATAATCTTCTATGATTTACTTTTAAGCAGTTCATAATAATTTACTTTCCTCAGATTTGTTTTTAAACTGACCAGAATGCCAGAAATGATTTTCGCTTGTTGAGCTTTTCATATCGAGCTTTTTGTTGTTGGTTTACATTTCCTTTATTGTCAAATTGGAAATATTAAAAAAAAACAACTTAACATTGTTGATGATTGCTTGATTTGAGGTCATGATCAGTCATTTTTGTTTACATTTATTTTATGTGAGATTTGGTTGGTGATGGGTGTGCAAGAATCCATTTACATGTGTGTATGACTTGTTTTTTTCAGATACGTATGTGTGCAAAGCAGATACATACGTTAACCAGTTTATCTGTGTATATAAACAGTACCAATGGCTGCATGTGCAAGGGAACCCATTTAACCCATTCAGCCCTGACGCACTACAGCAGGAGATGGGTCAACCATGATAATTCAAGGGTAGTGCCAGATTAGCTTGGCGCCGATGGGCGCCAAGCTAATTTGGCACTAGCCTTGAATTATCATGGTCGACCCATCTCGTGCAACAGGTGCTTATTCATTAGATGACGCCTTCAAAATTTGGGAAATACGTGTGCCAGGCTGAATGAGTTAATCCCAAGGTTAACTCCAAATTTTGGAGGTGTCACCTAAACACTGTGTACCAGTAGGAGAAGATGGATTGAGCATAATAATGCAAGGGTAGTACCAAATTAGCTTTTCAGCATGAGGTGCCAAGCTAATTTGGCACTACCCTTGAATTATCATGGTCAGTCCACCTCCTGCTGTAGTGCGTATGGGCTAAATGGGTTAAGCATTATGAAAATGTGAATTTACATCAACATTTAACATATCAATATTTTATATTTTTTAACCCCATCACTGGCAGCGGTTGCAGACTGGTGTTCTCACATCTTTGTTTGATTCAGCGCCAGCCACAGCTGTCTGAGGAACATGGATACAAGTTGGTCTCAGGAAGAGGCCTAGATCCTCATGAGCTCCTGCAGTTGCAGGGATTCATGATGATCTATGCTTCTTGCAATTGGATCATGTTCACCTTTCTTGGCAGCGAAGGGGTTAAAGATGTATGATTGATGTATAGTGAAGATCCATTTACGGTATTATTGTACCAGTAATTTTGGTTGAATGAGTGACATGTTGCGATGCATCATAGATGATTATCTGCTTCATTCATGAGTTGATTGATTGTTCAGTCAAACGATTGGTTGATTAACTTATTGATGGATACGATTGATTGATTGATTGATTGAATGATTGATTGATTGATTGATTGATTGATTGATTGATTGATTGATTGATTGATTGAACAAAGATAATTCAAGGAGGGTGTCCGAATTGCTTTGCTCCAGGGCAGGCTTTGCTTGTTAAACTTCGCATTAGAATAGATTCTCCATGTTGTCTTACCTCAAAGAAGACTTTTTCCTCCTTCTTTTTATAATCCATGTGTATTACAGAGGTTTTTATTTCTGCCCCTTGTGTGAATCAGGGGAACTCTCCTACATTGCAAAAGAGAAACGGGCAGAAACATCTTCAGTTTACAACATTCAAACTTCTTAAATATGCAAACCTTATGTTAGTCCTTTTGAGCAACATTATTGTAAGACATACTGAGAACACTTAACCCCTTCACTGCCTGAACACAAGTAGCAACAGCCAAATGCAAGAGGCATAGATGCACATGGGCCCCCGCAGTTGCAGGTACTCACGCGGATCTATGCCTCTTGCTGACACCAACTTGTATCCATGTCCCTTGGATGGAGGAAGTTCTTTGACGCTGAATGAGCAAAGATTTCAAGAAACACAATCTGTGTCCAGTGGCAGGTAAGGGGTTAGATGGGAGATGCATGTATTATGAACTATTGACCCTTTATTGCTTGGTGAAGGGTCAAGCTATTCTTGTACCATTCATGAACGTTTTATCAAAATCTTGTCATTGTGTATATAAATATACATTAACCCTTTTCATCCTGATACACAATTGCTTGAAATAAACTTGACTATGATAGTTCAAGGGTGGTGCCAGAATGGCTTGGCACCTCAGGAGCCAAGCTATTCTAGCACCACCCTTAAACTAAAATGGTGAATCTGTCTACTAATCTGTAGCTTAAAGGCCCACTACCGCCGTAACTGTTCATATACAAGCTTCTGTCACAGATGGTTACGACACGCTACACAAGGTCTAGACATGGTTCATTTAGACGCAGGACAATCCACTTCAGCACATGTCATCTTGATATCAAGTAACCTGGCAATGATTCCACTTCGTTCCATAAATACGCTTTCAGTACAAGAAACAGCTAAAAATAGATTGACATGCTAACGGCCACGCAGAATAAATAAAGTGCGATCACACGTGTGCTTTTGCTGCATGCCCAAATTGCTCTTAAAGTTCATTAGGTGTGTCGACAAGGCATAATAAACACAAATGGTGCTGAAATGTGTCTTCAGATTTATGCATAATGGTACTTTAAACTTTATAGGACAACAAGCAAATTTGTCAAAAGTCATCCTCAGGATGTAATGGGTTAACACATTCTGATACGCGTAGCTGTGTGCTGTATGTGCCATATCGGGATGCGGTGCCCACGTCTCGAATGAGTTTATATTTCAAGGTTGTTGCAGTCGCGTGTGTGGCAGCGTGAACTTAAATGTAAATCCTCAACCAATTTATCGGTAAACAAATTACTAATGCCAACAGTGCAGATTATGACTAAAAATCAGGCTTTAAAAAAAAAAAAATCCTTCACGCACAATTTATTTTTTCTTTCATCGGATGTAATTTGTACTTGTAGTGCTATCGATGACGGCCATGCATATTGATAAGGCTCTGTGTCTTGCGTACATAACGCTATACGGCTCGACAGGCCTTAGTTTCCTTTTTGCACCAGACGACCGTGGCAGCTTAAGGGTAATGCCTGGTCAGCTTGGCGTCTGAAGGCACCAAGCTGACCAGGCACTAATCTTAAGTAATAACAGCCGAGCTAGTTTCAGTGGTTTCAGCAAATGGTTCGAAAATATGAGCTATTTATCTCTAGAGAACGGGCTATGCCTATGCCATTTGTAAAGCTGTGTCGCCATACTATATATTTTATTACTGATGAAAAAATGGGGCAAATATTCAGCCATGGAGTTTTAGAACGTTAGTTAGTTATTTGGGTTTAACGCCGAGCAGGCAAATAAGGCCATCTCACGACGGAGTTTAGAACGGCTCCTGATTCACGTAGTGATGAAATCTGAGAGAGATATTGCCTGTTTACCGCCTTCTGTTTGTGCCGTCACGTGTGGCGGAAACGCGCCGTAGGAAAAGCAATAAACACAATTGTTTCGGGCAACGATCTGAGTTGGCGTTTTTGCTTGTTGTAGCTAAGGCTTGTATGTTACTAGGCTTTTGTAGTGTGTGTGTTTGTGTGTTGTTTTAGCTACTATGCTACTAGGTTGTTGTTGTGTCAGCAGGTGTGTGAGTGTGTGTAGGTTTGGCTGGTATTCTAGGTTGTAGTGCCTGTAGTACGTTGCAGGTTGTTTTAGTGTCTACAGGTGTTTCGTGCGTATGTTGTGTGCGTTTAGTTTTAGCTGCTATGCTACTAGGTTGTTGTAGTGTGTGCAGGTGTGTGTGCAGGGATGGATCCGTTCCCCCGGGGGGAGGAACGGGGGAGTGGGGGGGGGGGGGCGACCAACTTTTTGTTTGGGACATTTAACCTGACACTGACAAATGGCCTACCCGACGCTAGACCTTCTTCAAGTGTGTGTGTGTGTGTGTGTGTGTGTGTGTGTGTATAGTTTTGGCTAGTATGCTAGGTTGTAGTGTATGTAGATGTTTCGCGTGTATGTGTGTGTTTATTTTTAGCTATGCTACTGGGTTCTAGTGTCTGCAGGTGTGTGTGTGTGGTTTTGGCTAGTGTGCTAGGTTGTAGTGTCTGTAGGTGTTTCGTGTGTATGTATGCCGTGTGTGTTTCGTGTGTGTGCCCACGGTGCGAGAGAGAGAGAGAGAGAGAGAAAAAAATTATTTTTGTGTTTTTGGACACCGTCTACGTATTAAACTGTTAATACATTTAATACACATGCAATGCCTCGTGATTGTCCTAACATCAAGCCGTCTCAAAACGACAACTCGAAAATGTGGAATTTTTCATTAACTCATTTTTTGAAAAAATCCTACAATTAATAAAAATCGCAATTCTGAACGACGATTACGTTCAATAACTAACAGCAGCGTTTACTGCGTTTAAACATCTACGTTCCTCTCGGAAGGTTTAAAATCTGCCACATCGTCGCGTATATTTAACTGAAGCTCGTCTGCCTCATTAGAAGGATATGTGTAATTGGGACATCGTGTTGACGGCCGTTCGCTGCTGGCCCGCACACGATTGTGCGCGGGCCAGAGGCGAACGGCCGTCGGCCAGGTAGCGGATCCAATTACCTCGGGGGGCGGGGGTGAGGGGGAGGGTGTCCAACTTTTTCTTTGGGACCTTCAACCTGATACAAAAGGCCTCCCCGACGCTAGACCTTGCTTCCAGAGGCCAAAAAAATCGGGGGGGGGGGGGGGGGGGTAAGAAAAGGCGCGTGCGTGTCATAAGACTCACCATTCGCCAAACTATCAAACAAGGGGAGGAAGGGGGGGGGGGGGAGGGGCTAGAGAAAGGCGCGTGCGCGTTAAGACTCGCACCATACGCCAAAATAGCAAACAACACGGAGGGAGGGGGGGGGGGGGGGCTCCAAACACCCCAAAAAGAGATTTGGGGTCGAGGGGGGGGGGGATCCGGAACCCTTGTAACCGCCCCCCAGATCCGCCCCTGCTCTTACTTACTGGGTTCATAGACCAGACAGATCTAATTTGGGTAAAGCGCTCTGGCGGCGATCCGACGGCGGGAAAAATAAATATACCCCTTTTTAGCCCGTCGTTAGTTAGAGAACTAGCCAAATAAAGCTTCTGGCGCAGGCTGATCAACTCAAGTTGTTTAAGGGAGGAGCCCCGATTATGAAAC
This sequence comes from Semisulcospira habei, assembly GCA_036245525.1. Lineage (NCBI taxonomy): Eukaryota > Metazoa > Mollusca > Gastropoda > Semisulcospiridae > Semisulcospira > Semisulcospira habei. The sequence goes on from BTPG01000006.1 coordinate 133,086,890, forward strand.
AGTGCCTATTATGAAACACCTTGCTTCCGTGAAAACGGAATAACTTTTCCAAATTCTGTCTGTGCAGTAATATAGATCTACTTTACTGAGCCTTATTTCCGGTACACAAATGAACCTAATTGGACACTGAGTCGCGCGAGACGTTTTTGCTTAGTGTTTCATACATGGGTCTCCTCCCCTACGTCCGGTTTTACTGCGATTTAGCTTATTAGGGAATTAATGAACAGTGGCGTCGCTTTTCACACTTCCACCCGGATGGCCTTCAAGAAAACTAGCGGCCCGTCCCCTCCGGTCATCTCTAGCACCACCCTTCCCCATCCCCCTTCTCTTCCAAACGGGGTGAGTGAAGCGAGAATCCATACTCAGTGTGTGTCGATACGTGAGTTAGCCCCGGGCGCGTGCGCTGCACTCCCTGCATAATCCGTATAAATAGTCATAAATAGTACCTATAGTCCTATGATCAACAGTCATATGTATCGTGCACGATACTCACTGCATTATCCGTATCAGTAGCCATAATTGGGTTTAATTACATTAGTTAAATTGTTTGGAAACTACATGTAGTTGTTAATGTTCAGATACGCCCATTTTGAAAATGTAAAGTACATAATATAGTCCAATGATCAACGGTCCTATGTATCGCGCACTATACTCACTGCATTATCCGTATTATTATAGTATTAATTACGAAAAATCAAACAACGAATGAAAAGAAAAGGGGAGACTGCCAGTGCTAATATTTTAGGAAGGTTACAAAGTAAAGTAGATTATAGCACTGTCAGGGGAGACAAATGTGCATGATCGACCAGTGATCATAGATCTACTGTGGCCAAAGCACACACAAAAAAAAAAAATATAGGAAAACAAGTGACTGAAAGCAATGCATATGGAAGCCCCCCCGAAGGGGGGCGTATCACATATCCCACTGTTCCAGCCACTCAGTGCATGGAAATTTAAATCTAGGTCCCCCCGAGGGGGGTCCAGATATTTAGCCGGTGTGGACAGCTGTGTCGGTCTTGGCGACCTCCTCAGCACACCATCGGCGATACTGGAGGAGGCAGGAATTTCTGCCCACCTGCAAAGACAACCACATTTTACTGTGGTGTCTGCAAGGGCATACATTCCATGCCACCACCTAGAGCCAAATTTCCATGCACCCTAAAAGAGAACCTACCAAAAGGGGGGAAGGGGTTGCAGTCGATATTGTAGTAGTAAATGAAAAGAAAAGGGGAGACTGCCAGTGCTAATATTTTAGGAAGGTTACAAAGTAAAGTAGATTATAGCACTGTCAGGGGAGACAAATGTGCATGATCGACCAGTGATCATAGATCTACTGTGGCCAAAGCACACAAAAAAAAATATAGGAAAGAGAGGGGGCGCTAAACAAGTGACTGAAAGCAATGCATATGGAAGCCCCCCCCGAAGGGGGGCATATCACATATCCCACTGTTCCAGCCACTCAGTGCATGGAAATTTAAATCTAGGTCCCCCCGAGGGGGGTCCAGATATTTAGCCGGTGTGGACAGCTGTTTCGGTCTTGGCGACCTCCTCAGCACACCATCGGCGATACTGGAGGAGGCAGGAATTTCTGCCCACCTGCAAAGACAACCACATTTTACTGTGGTGTCTGCAAGGGCATACATTCCATGCCACCACCTAGAGCCAAATTTCCATGCACCCTAAAAGAGAACCTACCAAAAGGGGGGAAGGGGTTGCAGTCGATATTGTAGTAGTAAATGAAAAGAAAAGGGGAGACTGCCAGTGCTAATATTTTAGGAAGGTTACAAAGTAAAGTAGATTATAGCACTGTCAGGGGAGACAAATGTGCATGATCGACCAGTGATCATAGATCTACTGTGGCCAAAGCACAAAAAAAAAAAATATAGGAAAGAGAGGGGGCGCTAAACAAGTGACTGAAAGCAATGCATATGGAAGCCCCCCCGAAGGGGGGCGTATCACATATCCCACTGTTCCAGCCACTCAGTGCATGAAAATTTAAATCTAGGTCCCCCCGATGGTGTGCTGAGGAGGTCGCCAAGACCGAAACAGCTGTCCACACCGGCTAAATATCTGGACCCCCCTCGGGGGGACCTAGATTTAAATTTCCATGCACTGAGTGGCTGGAACAGTGGGATATGTGATACGCCCCCCTTCGGGGGGGCTTCCATATGCATTGCTTTCAGTCACTTGTTTAGCGCCCCCTCTCTTTCCTATATTTTTTTTTTTGTGCTTTGGCCACAGTAGATCTATGATCACTGGTCGATCATGCACATTTGTCTCCCCTGACAGTGCTATAATCTACTTTACTTTGTAACCTTCCTAAAATATTAGCACTGGCAGTCTCCCCTTTTCTTTTCATTTACTACTACAATATCGACTGCAACCCCTTCCCCCCTTTTGGTAGGTTCTCTTTTAGGGTGCATGGAAATTTGGCTCTAGGTGGTGGCATGGAATGTATGCCCTTGCAGACACCACAGTAAAATGTGGTTGTCTTTGCAGGTGGGCAGAAATTCCTGCCTCCTCCAGTATCGCCGATGGTGTGCTGAGAAGGTCGCCAAGACCGAAACAGCTGTCCACACCGGCTAAATATCTGGACCCCCCTCGGGGGGACCTAGATTTAAATTTCCATGCACTGAGTGGCTGGAACAGTGGGATATGTGATACGCCCCCCTTCGGGGGGGCTTCCATATGCATTGCTTTCAGTCACTTGTTTAGCGCCCCCTCTCTTTCCTATATTTTTTTTTTTTGTGCTTTGGACACAGTAGATCTATGATCACTGGTCGATCATGCACATTTGTCTCCCCTGACAGTGCTATAATCTACTTTACTTTGTAACCTTCCTAAAATATTAGCACTGGCAGTCTCCCCTTTTCTTTTCATTTACTACTACAATATCGACTGCAACCCCTTCCCCCCTTTTGGTAGGTTCTCTTTTAGGGTGCATGGAAATTTGGCTCTAGGTGGTGGCATGGAATGTATGCCCTTGCAGACACCACAGTAAAATGTGGTTGTCTTTGCAGGTGGGCAGAAATTCCTGCCTCCTCCAGTATCGCCGATGGTGTGCTGAGGAGGTCGCCAAGACCGAAACAGCTGTCCACACCGGCTATATATCTGGACCCCCCTCGGGGGGACCTAGATTTAAATTTCCATGCACTGAGTGGCTGGAACAGTGGGATATGTGATACGCCCCCCTTCGGGGGGGGGGGGGGCTTCCATATGCATTGCTTTCAGTCACTTGTTTAGCGCCCCCTCTCTTTCCTATATTTTTTTTTTTTTTGTGCTTTGGCCACAGTAGATCTATGATCACTGGTCGATCATGCACATTTGTCTCCCCTGACAGTGCTATAATCTACTTTACTTTGTAACCAAACAACGAATGGTTGGGGAAAGGGGGGGCGGGCAGCGTGTGTGAACATTGCTGCCACCAGCCAATAATAAAACTAGAGAAATGGGGAGGTGGAGGGGGAGGTCCAAACTGTCAAAAAGTGAAAATGATATGTCATTTTAACCCATTTAACCGCACGGCCGCATTTACCAAATTTTGGAGGTGCTACATAACGACTATGTACCTGTTGCAGGAGATGGGTGGACCATGATAATCCAAGGGTAGTGCCAGATGAGCTTGGCGCCATTCGGCGCCAAGCTCGTTTGGCACTACCCTTGAATTATCATGGTCGATCCATCTCATGTCGTAGGACGTAGTTGAGGCTAAATGGATTAAAGCATTTGGATGAGACGTGCGGGAGGTTATGGATATGGTGGGGTGGTGGTGGTGTCCGGACCCCTTTACCCCCCACCCCCCCACCCCCCTCCCTCCAACCCCCCCCCACCCCCAACACACACACATCCAGATCCGCCATTGATGAGGGTGTGATGTGGGTCCAAGAATCAATGAGTTTTCGTGTACATTCAAACAATTGTCTTTTGCATCCGCAAAGATGATTTTAGAAACGCGAAAATCAAACAGTTGTGTATCACGATAAAGCACGAAGAATGCGAAGGAACGATTGCTCTGTTTTAACATGATGCCATGACTGACGCCCCGACGCACAACATCATGAGATGGATCGACCATGATAATTCAAGAGTAGTGCCAAATTAGCTTGGCGCCATCCGGCGCTAAGCTAATTTGGCACTACCCTGAATTATCATGGTCGATCCATCTCTTGTAACTAGGACGTAATTGTTTAATGACTCGTCCAAAATGCGGCCTTGTGGGGTTAAATATCGTGCAAGAGAGAAAGATAGACTCATGCGATCAGCCGTCAGCGTGAATCAGGAAGCCAGAAAAGGTGTCCCAAAAGTCCCCTCTGATGCTTTCTGCCTCAGTACTAAAGATCTGGACCCAGACGGCGTCGCCCGCCGTGAGACGGACGGTGGTCATGGTGGAACCCTGCTCCCACGTTTGTCCGGCTGGTTTGTCGGATCGGCAGGCACTCCCCGTACCCGCTCCATTCACCAAGATGTACATCTATTGTAAAAAAACAAACAAAAAACCCCCAGATATTTAACTTCATTAAAACATATTTACGATTCATCTCGTAATGATATTGGATAAATAGAGCTTAACTCATTCGAGACGTGCCGCCTCCGAATACGCTTCATAAGCACGTCTGGAATAAGCACGTCTCGAATGAGTTAACTGATATGGTCGAGTTGTTTACCAAAAGTCGTTCACCTCGTATGCTATTTGGTAGAGCTGGAATGCTCGGTCAACCTCGCATTCCGGGCTCCACTAAATAACATACTCAGTGAATAATTGCTCTGTAATGCACTGGAACCCTATTGTCTAAGCACAATGTAAAGGCATGTCACGGGGCATAACGGATGTACTGATTTCACTTTAGAGTCTTCTTTACCAAAAGCGTAACTAGCAGATGTCTAATTCGTCATCATGCGGTTGAAAAAAAAAAACAACAACAAAAAACATGACACGCAAATCCATTGTCTAAAATGGCTCATTGCTCCGATAGTTTCAGGTTTCTGTCACTCTCACTAGTTTGACGAAAGGTAGCAAATTGCACAACGGAGCCCTTCAAAGTTCTCAATGCGATGGCGAAAGAAAAACAAGATGGGATGAAAAAAAATGTTAAATGTTTAGGGCTTAACGTCTTTTGTCCACCACGAGGGTGATTTCAAAGACGGGGCAACGAAAAAGGGTCTGAGCAAATTTTGACCCAAGCTGGATTCGACCCCGGGACCTTTTGGTCTGGAGGCAAAAAGATGGGATGAACCAAAACACCCAAAGTCTCTTCTACATGTGAACCATAACCCACAAAGTCCCTTTTATCTGCCAGCTGTCTTCGCTGTCAAGGGTCTCTACCTGTTTCTGTGACCTGATGCTGATGTTGAAGTATATCTCCTATTAAAAAAGCCTCGCAGATGTGCCAGTGTGTCAGTGAGGTCTATAAAGGACATAGTGCATGCGCGTCATTGCTTTGCAAAAACGTCATCTGTCATGACGTAATTTTAGTTTTTATGTAATTTTATATTTTACGTGATGAGTTTAACTTTGCCTTACTGACTTGAGGCAAATGGTGACAAAACTAGAATTTCACGGTACAATTTCAGTCTTGTTATAATTTGTGTGAAGTGAGGTTGACTTTACCTAGATAAATGATATTCTACTGTACACGCGCATGCTCTTCTGACAGTGCGTCGATGTGTGTGTGTGTGTGTGTGTATGCGTGCGTGTGTGCGTGCGTACGTGCGTTTGTGCGTGCGTGCGTGAGAGAGAGAGAGAGAGAGAGAGAGAGAGAGAGAGAGAGAGAGAGAGAGAGAGAGAGAGAGAACAATGAACAAAGAACAATGAACCTTTATTTTCCAACGGTAGAAGTTATTGGTAACAGGACCAGAACACAGAGAGAGAGAGAGAGAGAGAGAGAGAGAGAGAGAGAGAGAGAGAGAGAGAGAGAGAGAGAGAGAGAGAGAGAGAGAGAGAGAGAGAGAGAGAGAGAGAGAGAGAGAGAGAGAGAGAGAGAGAGAGAGAGAGAGAGAAAGAGAGAGACGTCATATCTAGAGCATTGCGTCGATGTCTACGAGGTGACGAAATTTCTGCTTTGACGCCACCGTCACTGTCTGATTTTCTCCAGAAGTCGCGGTTTTTTACTTTTTAAATTTAGAATTAATTTTTACTGAAAAGTTCAAAAGACACAAAGCTGGCTAAAAAAACTCACCCAATGTCTTTATCCAATCTAGCTATATCCAAAATTTAAAGTGAATATGACAAAAATTATCGATTAATATGGTATAACCGACTTTCTATAATCTGTCTGTTAACCCCTCAATGAGACACCCAATTTTAATATGCTCGGAGGCTCTCATAGGCACCCCTTGAACAAAGCACTTCCCCAAGTTTCAAGTTTGTACTTACACAAACATCGGAGATTCTTGTGTTTACATTATAAGCACGCACGCACGCACACACGCACACACGCACGCACGCACGCACGCACGCACGCACACACACACACACACACACACACACACACACACACACACACACACACACACACACACACACACACACACACATAGTCAGATTTTCAGACCGGCCCGCCCGTTTTGTCATGGGCATTCTTTGGAATGTGCTCCACCGCGACCCATCTTAAAAAGTTTCTTCTATAAATAGAAGGTAATTACAAATAAGCGGAAACAAGAACAACCAACAACAACAATGACACTGGATGAGTGAAAAAGAAGGGGTGAAAACAGGCACAAGCACGCGAGGATGGGAACACATGAAATATACTGACGAGCAAAGAAATGCTCGTCAGTGTATAATACGTATTATACATGGCGTCATGGTCTACCTCAACATCAGTCCCGTCCACGGCCATACAGTTAAGAAAAAATGCGTACATCCCGGCCACAGGCGCTCGGAACACCCCGCCGACGACGTCATAGCCAGAACCCACGTTTATGTCGGTCACGTCATACATGACCTTGCCATGACCCGCCACGCTGAAGGGGTCAGAGCTGTGCCGCGCGTGAAACACCACCGCCTGATCACGGGTTTCTGTCAACAGATCAAATATTTATGCCATTACTATTTTAACCCCTTCAATGCCGAGAAAAGTGAACGCGATCTAAAGTTCTGCAAGAGGCATAGATCCTCATGAGACCCCGCCCCCCCCCCCCCAATGTAAAGTTCTGCAGGAGGCATAGATCCTCATGAGACACCCCCTCCCCCCACCCCCACCCCCAGCGACTTCGGTGGCTGCTGAATAGCTATGCCTCTTGCTGAGACCACTTTGTATCGATGTTCTTTGGTCAGTTGTGGCCTTTGGTCGCTCAGGTTTTGGCACTGTTTTTTTCTTTTCTTTTCACAACTTTCCTGAATCCAGATTAACCCACTTAGTCCCAAGGTCACATTTCTCAAATTTGTGTGGTGTTGCCTAACGACTATGTACCAGTTGTTGGAGATGGACTGATGATGATAATTCAAGGGTAGTGCCAGATGAGCTTGGCGCCTTCAGGCGCCAAGCTCACCTGGCACTACCCTTGAATTATCATCATCAGTCCATCTCCTGCTGCAGGGTCCCGGGGCTAAACGGGTTAACGCTCGTTCAGTGAACACAGATTTCAGACACAAACTGTACATCCGTTGGCAAGGAAGGAGTTAAAGCAATGCATAGCTCAAGTCTCTGCTGACAACTAAGTCGCTACGTAACACAAAATGAGTGATCAAAGTCAATGAATCCACAGTCAAAACCTCGCATCGATAAGCATCAGGGGCGGATCCGTTAGCTCGAGGGCGGGGGTGGGGGTGGTGGGTGGGTGGGTGGTCGAACTTCTTGTTTGGGACCTTCAACCGGGGGGGTGGGGTGGGGGGGTAAGGGGGGGGGGGAAGGGCTCGTGCATTACCGCTGTAACTGTTCAAAGATACACTTCTGTAACAGATGGTTACGAAACGCTGCACACAGGTCTAGTTATGGTTCATTTAGACACATGATAATCCAGTTCAGCACACGTCGTCTGTATATCAAGTCATCTGACAATGACTCCCCTCCGTTCTAGAAATACAACGCTTTCGGTACGAGAAACAGCTAAAAATAGTTTGACATGTTTACGGCAGCGCAGAATAAATAAGTACGATTACGCGTGTGCTTCTCCTGCGTGTCCAAACTGCTGTTAAAGTTCATTAGATGTGTCGACAAGGCACAATAAACACAAATGGTGTTGAAATGTGTCTTCAGATTTATGCGCAATGGTACTTTAAGACTCACCGTTCGCCAAAATATCAAAATATCAAACAACGGGGGGAGGGGGGGGGGGTGGCGGGGGGAGAAGGGGGGGGGGGGGAGTATGTGTGTGAAAACTCGCCAAAATTTTAAACGTGGGGGAGGGGTTCCAAACATCCCCAAAACTAGGGGCTTTGTTATAACATTTAAAAAGATTTTGGGTGGGGGGAGGGGGGGGGGTTGGGGGGAGGAGGGGTGGGGGTGGGGTGGGGGGGGGGGGGGGGGCAGAACAGCTTGGCGCCTATGGGCGCCAAGCTGTTCTGCCACCACCCTTGAACTATCATTGTCGAGCCATATTTTGCAGTGGTGTGTCGCGGGCAGAATTAGTTAACTTCAACGCTGAGAAAAACTATACACCACCCAACTGCAAAAGGTATAGATCCTCATGGAGAGGATCCGGGCCCAATGGTATCTGTACCTCTTGGAGATGTTTGGAGTGTTGTCTAGAAGCTGATTATCTGACGTGACTTCTCTGCCGTTCGTTGTTGAGAGTCGTTCTTTGAAAACGAAACCTCACTATTTACAAATTTATATAACACGTAAGCACAAATGTACAATCTTACTACGTGTAAATTATACACTTTGGTACCGGTTTCAGGCCACTTTATAAATTTCAAATACAAGCGATAAAAACCGCAACAGCTGAGCCGCCCCTTCGCACCACGTGAATGTCTCGTGTTTGTCTTGTACTGTGTTTTTCTTTCAGAATGAATGCATGTGTTTCACGTGAGCCCGCGTGTTGGATTCACTTCGCGGTGCTTTCAGCCGATTCACAGAACGCTTATACAATGACTGTTGTTATTATTATTATTGCTATTATTAATATTATTTATTGCTATTATTATTATTATTATCATTTATCACCATCATCATCATCACCATTCATTATCATTATTATTATTATTATTATTATTATTATTATTATTATTATTATTATTATTATTATTGTTACACAAAAGAACAGACACAATACACTTACTGATCTTGGCCTCAGCCGCAGTCAGTCTGGCAGTTAACAGCTCCACTTGCTTGGACAAGCCAGCCACGACAGTCTCGACTGCAGAACATCGTCAGAGCGCCTGTTTCGCGTTGCCAGTGTCGTAGCCACGAAGAAAAAAGAGACAAAGACGAGGCAAATGTTGTGATGGAACATGATTACCCCTTGCAGTTGTCGACGGAGTTTTCTGGCTCGACTGTGTACGTGGACAGGTGTTTATAACTAGTCTCAGGATCTAAAAGATGTGGAAGGTGTAACCCGAAAGGAGTAAAGCTAGACACTTTAACCCCCTCGCTGGCAGTGATCACTGATTTCGCTTCCGAAACCACTGCACTTTGACTGACATTCGCGTGAAGGATACTGCTGAAATGGAGCCAAAAGAGGGCCAAAAGAATACAGGTCTGACAAGAGACATAAATCCTCATGAGCCCCCGCGACTGCGGGAACTCATGAGGATTTATGTCTCTTGCAAATGGGTTGCGCACGCCTTGCCCTGGCAGTTCTGGCAGTTAAGGGGTTAAGAATTTCTTGCAATCCTGTGACTGTCACAGGGTGAGGTTTTGTCAGCCTTAATGAAGGACATGTAGATAAATCTGCCGTTACTTGGCAAAAGCCAGTATGTCCATTTTTCAGAAAACTGAGATTTTCATAGTCTAATAATGAAAATCTCGCTTTTCTTGAAAAATGGACGCATTGGCTTTTGCCACACGACAGTAGAAATGTATCTTGCCGATTTGCCTTACGGTGGGACTGTGGAGTAAGGCGACGATCCAAAAGCACGATGTTTCTAGGAGTGAACGAAATCTAATCTTGAAAGGATTTATGAATTACCAAGCAACAAATAGATCAAGGGATTAGTCACCTTACGTTCAAAGACTCCATGGTTCGGTAGGTAGAGGCTTCTCCATGCCTTTCCTTGATGAACATATTAATCCCTTCCCTGCCAAACGTGCGTACGTTTTGTTTTGAAGTATGTGATCACTGAAAGACCAAAAGCCACAACTGTCTAAAGAACTTGGACACAAAGCGGTCTCGGCAAGAGGCAAAGATCCTCATGAGCCCCCGCAGTAGCGGGGGCTCATGTGGATCTATGCCTCTTGCAGTTAGATCGCGTTAACTTTTTATCGGCAGTGAAGGGGTTTACACACACACACACATGCACGCAAGCACGCGCACACACATACACAGAAACTCACACACACACACACACACACACACACACACACACACACACACACACACACACACACACACACACACACACACACACACACACAAACATACACACACACACACACACACACACACACACAAACATAAACACAGAAACACGCACACATACACACACAAACACACATACACACACAACACAACACAATACACACACACAGCACAACAGAACACAACACACACACACACACACACACACACACACACACACACACGCACACACACACACACACACGCACAAACACACACACACTACAACACCACACACATACACACACGCGCGCGCGCGAGCACACACACGCACACACACACACACACACACACACACACACAACAACAACACCACACACATACACACACGCGCGCACGAGCACACACACACATACACGCACGCACACACAACACAACACAACACCACACAAATACACACACACACACACACACACACACCAATACACAACACAACGCACACGCACACAACACAACACAACACACACACACACACACACATAACACAGCACACACACATAAGCACACACCGACACGCACACAACACAACACACCACAACACCACACACCACACACCTCACACACACACGCACACACACACACACACACACACACACACACACACACACACACACACACACACACACACACACACACACACACACACACACACACAAACGCACAAAAGCCTCACAGTGGGTTACCTACCATTTCATGTGAAAATGGGTTCCCATATTTCTATTTATTCTAGGGCTCTGGAATTGATGCGAATGTTTAGAACTCACCTTATAACTAAGCTCTATAACTTAAAATAAAAAAGACATTTTCTAGAAACAGAGACACTAGATGCCGAAAAAATGGGTTTCTGCCAATAAAGTGGGTGGGTGTCTCTCTCACACAAAAACTGGCATTACAGTCAAAATGGGTGTCTTCACAACAGTAGGCGTCTGTAATAAGGTCAAGTTCATGGAATACTTCTTTTTCACATTCATTTTTTGGTTTTGTTTTTTTCAACTTAATGTGTATGTATGCATTAACATTCTTAACATTGTATGGTGCAAAAATTGAATGAACACTGGCCTGTAACCTTTCGATTATGATTTTTACAGAGGAAATCTTTTAAACATTGCTACGTTTTGTCCCTCTGAAGCAAAACAGTTTATCATGGCATTTATGCGAGAATTCTGGAAATTAAACGACTTAAAAAAAATGTACTCTGCAGTTTGAGACAAACAGCAACAGAGCATTTTGAATATTAACCCTTATTATTTGGAATACACCAGTGTGTGCAACAAGTGCGACTAAAATAGTCCAAAGGGTAGTGGCAGAATAGCTTGGTGCCTCTGGGCGCCAAGCTATTGTGGCACCACACTTGAACTAATAATGCCATTGGTCTATGTCCTCATCTGTAAGTTCTGTAATGTAGCTTGCATATATGGCAGTGTACAAATTTGAAGCTTTTAAGCCTCAGTATGATGCAGGTTAAAAAGTGTGGAAAAATATGAAAGACAAAAAAAGACCCAGACGAAGAAACTAACACTTAACTTATTCTACCCCAGACACACCAGAGCAAAATAAAGATCGACCATGATAGTTCAAGGCTGATGCCAGAATAGAGTGGCGCCTATGGTCGCCAAGCTATTCTGGCATCACCCTTGAACTATCGTGGTCGATCTGTGTCCTGCCCTGCAACGCAGTTTTCAGAAGATGACTTCAACATTTGGGGATTCCGGCCTTGAGGTAGAATGAGTTAAAATGACAAAACAGAACACTGACATTAATTAATGAACTGACAACATAGGAAATCAATCACTTGAAACTTCAGCCTTTATTAATCACATCAAAGGTGCATGCATATAAAAACACAGTAATTGTTTGTAAACACTTCAAATCAAACAATCAAGAGCAGTCAAACATTTTTCTGCCAACTTTGTGATGAGGAAAACTAGTTCTTGCCCAAGTTCGGCACGTAAAGGGATACCGCGACTTATGTGCCTCTATTCATAAAATGGAGAGAGAAATATAATACCGAGTTCTAGCAAGTGCGACAATAAAGTTTAGCCGAGTTGGTATACCTCGTCCAGTGCCTAGGTTAAATGCACCAGTGGTGCCAATGTTGCTATATTGGCACCAAACCGGTCGTTCGGACTGGTCTGGTGCATCCGATCGGTATAGAGCGTGTGCCTTCTGCACCTGTAATGGGCAACCTCGGAGAAAGAATCACGTGAGCTTCGTTTGACTGCTGCAAAATAACATGAATAAAGAATAAACCCTTTCCCATATATGCAATCCAGCAATTATGCATCCATACTTATGCTAGCACCATGAAACATTACGCGATTTGGCAGATTTTAAAAATAGCTTTTCACAATCCTCAATGGAGGTGATTTTTGCGACATCTGCGTCGTTTGTGGCAGAAAGCACCGTCAAAGTTGAAGTTCGAGAAATGAGCGCACTACATGTACAATAGACTTGATTCAGTGGTGTTGGGCATGACTCAAGCCTCCGCCATCTCAACACAAAACTGGCGTGTTCGGGGAGATAAAAGGCTACAAGTTAAAACCGCAAACAAACCTTTTTTTTCCCGACTGCGATCACAATCTTCTGCGTGAACGAACGAGACCACACTACAAGTGCACAAGCCAACCTGCGCGCGCAGTTCTGGTGCACATGACCGGTCCAATGCGAAAATAGCAACAGTGGCACCGCTGGTGCGTTTAACCTAGGTAGAGGGCGAGGTATACCAACTCAGCTAAGGTTTATGCTTCCTGTGACTTTAGAAACAATGCGCAGTATGTAAAGTGTACTTTACAGTAACCAAAAAAAAAGGTTACAGACATTTCCAAAATGATCCAGGCGTACATCAGACAAAAACAAGCTATACACACTGAAAAAAATAACACTCTTGTAATAAATGTTTATCATGTTGACAATGGTTTTCTTATCTTATTATTGTCTTTCGTCCCGATTGGTTGTACATTGCTGAACGTCCGGACGTGCCAGCACTGATAATGAAGGGGAAAAAAATAAAATAAAATAATGAACAGAATATTGAATGCATGTCGCCAGCCAGTCTAATACGCTAAGTAAACCTAAGATCATTTAGCAACACACATCCAAAATCAAGAGAGATACACCCCCCCCCCCCCCAAAAAAAAAAAAAAAAAAAAAAAAAAAAAAAAAAAAAAACACCAAACAAACAAAACAACCAAAAAAATATTCAGACCCAAAAGGTGACTGCCAATCATGTAAAATGCAAAGAAGTGCCCAACGGAGAAAGAAACACGCTTAGGAAAGACGGTTACAACACAATTTAGTAAGATTTCGGGTAAATCCGCTTTGTCAAAACAGACAAACAGACAGAGAGATCACTCGCTACTTATCTTTGTTCACAAAAGGAATGTACCCCATTCCTTCTGCGAATGAAGATAAGTAGCGACTGATCTCTCTGTTTGTTTGTCCGTTTTGACAAAGCGGATTTACCCGAAATCTTAATAAATTGTGTTGTAACCGTCTTTTCTAAGAGTGTTTCTTTCTCCGTTGGGTACTTCTTTTCAAGAGATACAGGCAGCGCAGACAGCAGGGAGAGCTTAAAAAAGGAAAATACAAGTCAATTGACCAAGGGTAGACAGAAACACATGCCCCAGAATTGAGAGGAAAACCCACCCTTTGGGGCTGACCAGGGTGACCCTAGGAACTAAAAAGTAGTTGACCCCACCCAAGTCCCCCAGGGCAGACCTGGGTGGGGGCCACTGTTTAGTTGCAAAGTAAGGTTAATGAATGTTACACAATCCAGACCAAAAAGGTGACTGCCAAGCGTGTAATAAGCAAAGAAGTACCCAACGGAGAAAGAAACACGCTTAGAAAAGACGGGCACAACACAATGTATTAATATTTCGGGTAAATACCCTTTGTCAAAAAAGACAAACAAACAGATACACTAGCCGCTACTTATCTTCATTGGCAGAAGGAATGTGCTGCACATTCCTTCTGCCAATGAAGATAAGTAGCGGCTAATCTCTCTGTTTGTTTGTCTATTTTGACAAAGGGTATTTACCCGAAATATTAATAAATTGTGTTGTACCCATCTTTTCTAAGCGTGTTTCTTCTCCGTTGGGTACTTCTTTAATGTTACACAGCATACAAAATGATCCAGGCGTACATCAGATAAAAACAAGCTATACACACTGAAAAATAACACATTGCTGAACGTCCGGACGTGCCAGCACTGATAATGAAGGGGGGAAAAAAAAAATAATGAACAGAATATTGAACGCATGTCGCCAGCCAGTCTAATACGCTAAGTAAACCTAAGATCATTTAGCAACACACATCCAAAATCAAGAGAGATACACCCCCCCCCACCCCCCTCCCCCCACAAAAAAAAAAAACAACAAAAAACACCAAACAAACAAAACAACAAAAAAAATATTCAGACCCAAAAGGTGACTGCCAATCATGTAAAATGCAAAGAAGTGCCCAACGGAGAAAGAAACACGCTTAGGAAAGACGGTTACAACACAATTTAGTAAGATTTCGGGTAAATCCGCTTTGTCAAAACAGACAAACAGACAGAGAGATCACTCGCTACTTATCTTTGTTCACAAAAGGAATGTGCCCCATTCCTTCTGCGAATGAAGATAAGTAGCGACTGATCTCTCTGTTTGTTTGTCCGTTTTGACAAAGCGGATTTACCCGAAATCTTAATAAATTGTGTTGTAACCGTCTTTTCTAAGAGTGTTTCTTTCTCCGTTGGGTACTTCTTTTCAAGAGATACAGGCAGCGCAGACAGCAGGGAGAGCTTAAAAAAGGAAAATACAAAATTGACCAAGGGTAGACAGAAACACATGCCCCAGAATTGAGAGGAAAACCCACCCTTTGGGGCTGACCAGGGTGACCCTAGGAACTAAAAAGTAGTTGACCCCACCCATGTCCCCCACGGCAGACCTGGGTGGGGGCCAATGTTTAGTTGCAAAGTAAGGTTAATGAATGTTACACAATCCAGACCAAAACTAGGTGACTGCCAAGCGTGTAATAAGCAAAGAAGTACCCAACGGAGAAAGAAACACGCTTAGAAAAGACGGGCACAACACAAATTATTAATATTTCGGGTAAATACCCTTTGTCAAAAAAGACAAACAAACAGATACACTAGCCGCTACTTATCTTCATTGGCAGAAGGAATGTGCTGCACATTCCTTTTGCCAATGAAGATAAGTAGCGGCTAATCTCTCTGTTTGTTTGTTTATTTTGACAAAGGGTATTTACCCGAAATATTAATAAATTGTGTTGTACCCATCTTTTTTAAGCGTGTTTCTTCTCCGTTGGGTACTTCTTTAATGTTACACAGCATACAAAATGATCCAGGCGTACATCAGATAAAAACAAGCTATACACACTGAAAAAATAACACATTGCTGAACGTCCGGACGTGCCAGCACTGATAATGAAAGGGAAAAAAATAAAATAAAATAATGAACAGAATATTGAACGCATGTCGCCAGCCAGTCTAATACGCTAAGTAAACCTAAGATCATTTAGCAACACACATCCAAAATCAAGAGAGATAACCCCCCCCCCCAAAAAAAAAAAAAAAAAAAAAAAAAAACCCACCAAACAAACAAAACAACCAAAAAAATATTCAGACCCAAAAGGTGACTGCTAATCATGTAAAATGCAAAGAAGTGCCCAACGGAGAAAGAAACACGCTTAGGAAAGACGGTTACAACACAATTTAGTAAGATTTCGGGTAAATCCGCTTTGTCAAAACAGACAAACAGACAGAGAGATCACTCGCTACTTATCTTTGTTCACAAAAGGAATGTGCCCCATTCCTTCTGCGAATGAAGATAAGTAGCGACTGATCTCTCTGTTTGTTTGTCCGTTTTGACAAAGCGGATTTACCCGAAATCTTAATAAATTGTGTTGTAACCGTCTTTTCTAAGAGTGTTTCTTTCTCCGTTGGGTACTTCTTTTCAAGAGATACAGGCAGCGCAGACAGCAGGGAGAGCTTAAAAAAGGAAAATACAAGTCAATTGACCAAGGGTAGACAGAAACACATGCCCCAGAATTAAGAGGAAAACCCACCCTTTGGGGCTGACCAGGGTGACCCTAGGAACTAAAAAGTAGTTGACCCCACCCAAGTCCCCCAGGGCAGACCTGGGTGGGGGCCACTGTTTAGTTGCAAAGTAAGGTTAATGAATGTTACACAATCCAGACCAAAACTAGGTGACTGCCAAGCGTGTAATAAGCAAAGAAGTACCCAACGGAGAAAGAAACACGCTTAGAAAAGACGGGCACAACACAATGTATTAATATTTCGGGTAAATACCCTTTGTCAAAAAAGACAAACAAACAGATACACTAGCTGCTCGAAACAACCGAATAATAATGTTCTTGTAATAAGTCTTTATGTTGACAATGATTGTTTCTTTTTGTCTTATTAATGTCTTTCGTCCCCAAGCGCCGTTCCATCAGCAGTTCCATTTTCAAAGTTTTACATGTTATATACAGTATACAAAAATGATGCAGGCGCACCAACTCCATAGGAGCACTCTTGTAATAAATCTTTATCTCGACAATGGTTTTCTTACTCCTTATTATTGTCTCTCGTCCTCTCCCCCCCCCCCCCACCCCCCCCCCCCCCCGTTTCATCTTCAAAGTTTTACATGTTATATACAGTCAGGCACACCAACCCCATAGTAGCACTCCTTTATGTTGGCAATGGTTTTCTTACTCCTTATTATTGTCTCTCGTCCCCAAGCGCCGTTCCATCAGCAGTTCCCTTTTCAAAGTTTTACATGCTATATACAGCATACAAAAGGATGCAGGTGCACCAACCCCATAGTAGAACTCTTGTAAAAAAATCTTTATGTTGACAATGGTTTTCTTGCCCCTTATTATTGTCTCTCGTCCCCAAGCGTCGTTCCATTTGCAGTTTCATTGACAAAAACAAGCTAGACATGCTGAAACCAACCCAATAATAATGAACACTCTTGTAATATGTATGAAAAGGAAAATGACGCGAGTGTCGGAGAATCTCAATTCATTTGTTTTGTAACTTTTTCAGTCTGTTGCGGATGTAATCCATAATGTTTGTCCAGCGCCTATGTCTAAGTGCAGGGTCTTCTGCAATGGCCTGCTGTATCTCAGCCTTTCCAGGAAGTTTGTTCACGACGAGGTGTGTCTTGAAACGAGTTTCAACAGCTTTCTCTTTAGCTTTCCCCCATGGTTTCCTTGTAAATCTGGCTCTCTTTCGAACAGGAGCCGACGCAGAACTGTCATCATCAAAACTATCTAGTTTGTCATCAGGCTCTGGACGTCTTTTCTCGGTCATGCTCAATGATTACTGTCTTGTTGACTTGCTATTTGCTTCATTTACAGGTGCTGTTTCCCCAGCGACCTCTCTGCGAGTTTCTTATGTGTTTTCATTGTCAAAGTCAATCTCTTCATCATCGCCCAGTTCAGCTCTAATGGAACTCTCAAAATCGGTCATCCCATTGTTAACTGACAGAAGAATCTTTGCCACTTTTGCCTTCTGAAGGACGTCTTGAGGTTGGCGGTAGATATGGCGATGTATCCGAATATCATGACCAAGGAAGTCTGCCAGCTGATCCTGGTCTAACTCCGAGATGGCCATGGCCTGAGCCAAAGTTGCAACCTGCTTCCGTAACTGAGTAAATGTGAACATGGCTGGGTTTGACACTTGCGCTTGCAGTGCATGTTCCTTCAGAACATCATGGCCTCTGTAAGGCCTCTGACCAGAAGGTGTGGCAAAGATGTACTGGGAACCGACGAGAGCTGGCACTGATTGCCTCATTTGAAGGATTCTGTCCACAGTTGTCATCATCTTCTTCGTCAGCAAAATGGGAACACTCCTATTAAACTTGCCCCTGATTTCCACTCGCTGAAAATGATTCACCATTTTCTTCTCAACCTCTGTGAGACCTTTCAAGATATCTTGATTGGTGATCGATCCAATCTTAGCATTCTGGAAGTCTGATACCTTCATTCTCTGAACTTCTCCCCCTCGTTTTCGGTTGAAAAGTGATACAGCGCAAAGAGTTGCTTTAACCACTGTCGGATACTCTTCCGAAACCATCCTTGTCTCAAGAAGCTGTTGGACCTTCCTCACATCTTCACAAGATGGGATCAGCTTGGGTTTGTTCATGGTCATTTTCCCGACCGACTGGGCTGCTGTAGCTGACACACAATCGTACCAGTCCCCGGTGAAGGACAGAGTCAAAGCGCTGCGCCTCAGAGAGCTCCTGTCGCCACCTGTGATACTTCATTCTCGAGCAACCATCCTATGTCCCCCATCGTTTTCGGGGTGACAAGTGTACAGCGCAATGGTTGCTTAAAAATGTCGGATCGCTTTCGATAAAACATTGTCTCAAGATGCTGTTGGACCTTCACCACTTCCAAGATGGGATCAGCTTGGGTTTGTTCATGGTCATTTTCCCGACCGACTGGGCTGCTGTAGCTGACACAACAATCGTTACCAGTCCCCGGTGAAGACAGAGTCAAAGCGCTGCGCCTCAGAGAGCTCCTGTCGCCACCTGTCATCTGAACCATTCCCAAGCTGTTTGGATGCCAGCGACTGTTTGATCTGTGAACATTTTTTCATAAGCATGGCCTGATGCGCATTGCAAGATTGCCTTTTTTGAACTGATGTGTGTCCTCATCAAATTCTGCTAGCTCTTTTACAGCCAGTACAACATGATCAAAGCTAGCTGCCAGCATTGACCACAGCATTTAAACTTGCGATTTTCATTTCTGACCTGACTCTAAGAATCTTTAATAGTCTCCCTAACTCCCGCATCCTGGAGCTGATTTGCCCAGCTGTGTGTTCTTCAATGTCCTGCGGTCAAATAATCTCTTTCCATACTCCAAAAGCAAGGGGTCAGTTCTGATGAGACGGCTTATCTCATCCTGTCTCTGTCTGGCTATAACCTTATGATAGAAGGAAAAGTCAACGTCTAAAGGTATTGGAAGCATTAGCCGCCCACGTTGAGCAGCCTCACCTCTCTTAGTGAACTGAAACCCTCCTTGTTTCTGACAGCAACGTTTTGAGTGTACAGAGATCAGCTTTTTTTGATGGAGCCCTTTGCAATGGCTACAGGCGAGAAGGTCGTCTACCTTACTAGTTTTGGTGCGATACTTAGGAATCAAACATCCTGATTTCTTTTCAAGAACTGCAACATTATGCATGTAATCCCCCTCATCTTGTATTCTGATCCATGCTTGACGTCTCTGCTTAGTCCCTTTTTTTATTATCACAATTTTAGCAACATCTGCCTCATCTGCATGGACATCGTGTAAGTGCGTGCTCATTTTCAAAACAAGCTTGCCACAAAATTTGCATGCATGTTTCTTGTCCCATTTGTACTTTCCTTTCCCTCTCTGCGACACGTGCACACCCGTTTCTTTGGTAAGCGCTCTTTCCCCACCCCCAACATCATGTTCCTTCTGCCTATCCACATTGTCATTGCCACCCCCTAATTCATCCCCTAACGCACACTGCACCTTGCTGGTACTTGCTTCACTGACACCTGCCCACCCTGAAACAGCCACTTTGAAATCTAACATATTCAATACAATACTGTCTGTGTCAGAGACCCCAGAGATTGATGGTGACGCACCGTCTGAATCCTGTGAGCTTGAGCCAGGAACAAACTCCTCGTCATCACTGTCCTTGTATTGCGATGCGCTTGCACTCTCGGCAGTCTCAGGCCCATCCCAGGCTCCATTTGCCAACTGGAAAAGTAAAGAAAACAAAAAGCTGCATTAGTACGAAAGCAGCCCAATTTTGGTTTAAGGGGCCTTGCACAAGAAAGCAAAATCCATGTTTTCTGAAAATGTAAGCAGTTTTCACACATCTGTCAAACCCCACGTGACCCTTTGAGAGAGATCACTCAAATTGGTATGTTTACAAAGATCTTGCCACAAAGTATCCTTGGGCCAAGCTTGAGAATGTGGCTTGAAAAGTCTCCGAGACAATGCCACTGTTAACATTTACCATGGACGCGGACGGACGGACAGACAGACGAGCAGTGGCCCAGAACATAAACTCACTTTTGCTTCGCACGCAAGCCAATAAAATGAGGATGATCATAGAATCACTTACCAGTTTGTAATTGGGGGCATTCCGCTGCCGTCTATGCACCCTCCTACCAGACGCACCCTCTGCGACAGACGACGCTGGGCCATCATGCTGCTGCTGACTAATTTTGCCATGGGCCTTGGTCATGTGCCAGGAAGGGGGCGTGCTTGTCCACTTCCATAGATCCCGATGGTTTTGGACATCCTGCTGCCATCCGGCGCTGGGTGTGTGCAGAAAGTGCTGAGTGTGACCAAAACGGTGTTGCTGCAATCATGTCAAATACAACCATGTAAACCATTAACATTTTTGAATCAGATATTAAACATAATTACAGCAGTACCCCCTGCCTGCCCCCTACGAACAATAACTGGTAATACAGTTAAAATGCGACACTTCAGGTTGCAAAGTCCCGAAAAAAAAAATATTCGTGGAAGTCTGTTCTTCGAATCGCGAGGTAGTTTTGCGTACGAGGATTCAAATCTGGCGCCATCTTGTTCTTCAACAGTGCATGCATGCAAACATGCAAAGTTACATTTCGTTCACAATCACACATGTCAGAAGAAGAAAAAAAGCAACCCAAATCGCGTGACAGATTGACCTTGTAATGGTGTTATTGAACAAATTCCTTTCGTTGAAGAAGAAAGCTTTGTTAAATTCGTGGGGTTCTATTATCTGTTACTACAAGACTGACGGTCTGAGCAGCAGGCTGTGACGCGCGGGTCGTAGCAGACGCAGTTTTCTCGGCCAAAAGGGTCCATATAGGCTACTGTGCAATTGCATCTGATTGGGAGCATCTCAGTTAAATTTACTGCGCTGAAGAAGTACCACTTGGGCGTGCTTTTAACTAAGAAATATTGCATAAAACAATCTTACCTGATGGAACGGCGACTTGGCGGGACGAGAGACAATAGAAGGGGAAACCACTCAGTTCACTCAGCGCAGCCGAACGATGCTTGCTTCCGCGGTAACACACAGGCCCAGTGCGTTTAAAGCACACAATATTAGGTAAACCTGCCAAAATGAGACATCCAATTTTTTTTTTCTGACTTTTGAATTAAAAATAATGCAGAAACAACCCTCAGAAAAAATGGGTGTCTGATTTGGCCGCCCAGAATTTTACACACACCCAGATTCCAGAAGGATGGTAAAGAAAGTCCCCCAAATTAGTGGTTCTGTGCACCCAC
>BTPG01000006.1:133108757-133126257 GCA_036245525.1 Semisulcospira habei
CACCCACACACACACACACACACACACACACACACACACACACACACACACACACACACACACACACACACACACACACACACACACACACACACACACACACACACACACACACACACACAGACTGATAGCGCAATAGCCGACTTTCACAACAAGCATTAGTCCACCAGTGCAACTCTGGTTTCATGGACACTTTGCTATAAGTTATATCAACCCCTTAACTGCCGGTGCACGGCACACGCTATAACCAGCTGCAAGAAACACAAATCCTCCTGAGCCCCCACGAGTTGCTGGGGCTTATGAGGATTTTATGTCTCTTGCCAGTTATACGTTCTTTTGGCCCATTTTTGTACCATTTACGTCCGTGTTCTTCCTACGAATTTCGGTCGGCGTCCAGTCGAAGGGGTTAACCCTCGCTGCATGTCTCGGGTCTGTTTTAGTTTGACTTGTAACTTCCTTATGTGTACAATTTTGGTCCCTTAACACATTCTGCCCCAGGACCGAAATCCCCCAATTTCGAAGTTGCCCTCTGAAGGACTGTATTACAATTCCAGAGACAGATCGAGCATGATAGTTCAAGGGTGGTGCCAGAATAGCTTGGCGCCTGTGTGGCGCCAAGCTATTTTGGCATCACCCTTGAACTATTATCCTCGATCCATGTCTTGTTGAGGTGTGTCGAGACTGAATGAGTTAAACGTACTTGACCAATGCTTATCCTCTTATCGCGTAAACACCTAAGTACGCAAAAATGTACTTTTGCTTATTTACTATTATTTTTCTTTCTTCACAATTAACAAAGGCGTACATTTACGTCCCTTGTCCGCAAGTCGGAGGGGGGGGGGGGCGGGAGGTGGTCGGAGGGGCAGGGGGGGGGGGAGGAGGCGAGGGGGGTGGGGGGGGAGAGGGGGGGGAGAGGGGGGGGGGGAGAGGGCGTTTTGCTCATTGGGTATCTATTTAGGAACTACAGTACTGACCGCGTTATATCCGATTTCGCGATATTCAGATGCGTGTTAACCCCTTGCCTGCCAGTTGAACGTACAGCTTGTTTCTGAAGACCTAATTCACTCAGCGATCGAATTTAAAAGCCACAACCGCCCTCAGGTGCAATGAAACAGATTGATCTCAGCAAGAGGCATAGATCCTCATGAGCCCCCGCAATTGCGGGGGCTCATGAGGATCTATACCTCTTGCATCTGGGTGGTGTTCACCTTTTCTCGACAGTGACGGGGTTCCACTGAGACTGACCTGCATTGTCTGAGAAAGCCGTTTTTACGATGTACATCTATGTGCAGTATTGAACTCTTCTGCACACTGTCCGGCGTTACCGGACAGTGTACAGATGAGGTCGATACTGTACACCGATGTGCATCGTAAATATTTTTATAACCGTTTATTTTGGGAAGGTCCACGCCCATTATGAGACAAACATCGATTTCGCGTGCCAAATGCTGTTAGCCCTTTGGCTGTGGGCTAGCGCTACCGACAGCCAAAGGATTAAGCTAAACTATAATTTATCTGCTTTACGGTTTTTACACACGACCCAGCGTATTTACCCACAGGATTATGTTAATTTCCTAGCAACTCTGGCACGCAGCATTCTATAGGCGTAGGTGTGTTCAGGTTTGTGATTTTGCGCTTTATGGCGTAGAGCGGTAGGTTTCAAAGTCACTGACCAGCAAAGACATGGTCGATTGCAGTTTCTGTTGTCATAAGTACAGCTGTACATGTAATGATGCTTTGGGAAATAAAAGGGGGCTGGGAGGGGGTGGGAGTGTGTGTGTGTGTGTGTGTGTGTGTGTGTGTGTGTGTGTGTGTGTGTGTGTGTGTGTGTGTGTGTGTGTGTGGGGTACTATGACGGATTGATTCACGACGATTTATTTTGCGATTCACGAAACCGTTTTACGAGAGAAAGAGAAGATGAAGACTCTTTTCACCGACCGAAAATTCTTAAAACGGGATGGGGTTGGGGGGGGGGGGGGAGGAGGGTGGGGGGGGGGGGGGTGTGTGGGTGGGGGCGGGGATGAGCTGAATGCTGGGACTGACTGAATGTTTTGTGTGGACGAAGGCACAACATTCTTCTTCTGTTTGCTGGGAAATCAACCACCACGGGAAGGTAGGCGCCTTTGAAGATGTCTGAGTAAAAATTATAGAGTGGCAACAGACTTTTCACGTTTCAAGAAATAACCAGGACGATTTTTTTTATGGATTATATCTTATTTTGCCTTTCACGTTTCACGACGAACCCTTCTTTCACGGATCACGAGGATGAAAAAACTGCAATCATGAATCACGAGAACCGAAATAAACCGCCAATCACGCATCACGATGTTACGGCATACCCACCTCAATGAAGACCTTGGGTTTAAACCATTAAGCTCCGACGCACTACAACAGGAGACGGATCGACCATGATAATTCAAGGGTAGTGCCAAATTAGCTTGGCGCCTGATGGCGCCAAGCTAATCTGGCACTGCCCTTAAGTTATCATGGTCGATCCATGTCCTGGAACTGGTACATAGTTGTTAAGTGACTTACACCTGTAAAGTTCGGGAAATGCGGCCTTGGGGTTAATTGAGTTATTACAAAAGAAAGGAGGAAGGGGGGGGAGGGGTGGGGTTGGGAGGGGGTGGGGATGTGGTTGGGGGCGGGGGGGGGGGGGGGGGAGGGGGCGGGATGGGAGGGTGCGGGGCTAGGCAGGAAGCAGGGTAACATGTTATTCCGTTAACTCATTCGAGATGTGCCTCCTCCGGATACGCGGCATAAGCCGCGTATACGGAGGCGGCACGTCTCGAATGAGTTAACGACAGAAGACAAACCCCCGGAAATATCTAGCTTCAAAGAACTGAACCGCGTTTTATTTGTTTTGTAAAATCCGCTTTGATAAGTGATACGTTAACTTTACTGCACGTTGATGGTCGTTATGTAATGTAGATGTGCTAAAGACGCATTTCTTTATTAGTTAGCATGCAGTGTTAAAAATGTATCGCTCATGTTGTAGGGTCTTGAACATACTAGGTTCTTCAAGAGTGCTTCAGTGAGGTTCAAAACTGTCCACACACACACACACACACACACACACACACACACACACACACACACACACACACACACACACACACACACACACACACACACACACACACACACACACACACACACACACACACACACACTACACACACACACACACACACACACACACACACACACACACACATACACTCACACACACACACACACACACACACACACAACACACACACACACAACAGACACACAAGACACACACACACACACACACACACACACACACACACACACACACACACACACACACACACACACACAAGCGATCTTCCTCAAGTTTGTTGCGACTTTTTCTGTGATAAGATCAGACATATCCGCGACGAACTGTATAAGCTTAGTTTGTCTGTTGTTTTGTCGCCGTCACCTTGTTTCGGTCATGGGACCTTTTTCGCATGTTTTGAGCCAGTTACAGAGGCGACTATTCTCGACATTTTAAAAAAAGACGCCTCCAAAGACATGCGAAAGAGATCCCATACCCACGCCTCTTCTGTACCAACACATTGATCTGTTGATTGGTCCCATGACCCACATCATTAATGTGTCTCTGTCCACTGGTGTATTCCCGGACGAGTTCAAGGCGGCCTTAGTTAGACAATTGCTGAAAAAACCGAACCTCGATCCTAATGTACTGCAAAAATACAAACCAATCTCCACCCTTCCCTTTATTTCAATCCTCGAGAAGGTTGTTTTATCTCAGATGTTGAAGTACCTCAAAGAAAATTCCCTCCTACATCGCATACTTACCTGGCCGCTCCACTGAAACTGCCCTGATTAGAATCTTAAACGATCTCCTTTGCGCTGCGGATAATAATGAGCTGCCTGTCCTGACTCTCCTTGACCTGTCCGCAGCCTTCGATACTATCACTCCATTCTTCTGTCTCGGCTTCACTTTGACTATGGCTTCTCTGACCGTGCTTTACTCTGGATGGAGTCATACCTCACAAACCGGCGTCTAGTTGTCTCTGTCAACGGCTGTCACTCTTCCCCAGCCCCACTACTTTTCGGAGTGCCCCAAGGTTCTGTGCTCGGGCCGATTTTCTTCATTCTGTATATGCAGCCGTTAGCTACTCTTTTTTCAAAGTATTCTGTTAGACATCATATGTTCGCTGATGACACACAGTTGCACGATTCTGATCCCGTCTCTGAAGCTGGTCGTTTAATTTCCAACATGGGAAAACTGCCTGACAGAAGTTAAAGACTGGATGATTAGAAATAAGCTTTTACATTAATATCACTTCTCAAAACCCACCTCTACAACGCTGCCTTTCACTAGTTCATTTCCCCAGCCATGCACAATTCATCACCACGGTCACGCATGTGTGTGTGTGTGTGTGTGTGTGTGTGTGTGTGTGTGTGTGTGTGTGCGCGCGCGTGTGCGTGCGTGCGTATGCTGTGTGTGTGTGTATGTGTGTGTGTGTGTGCGTGTTAGTTGTTAGCCTTTGCATTGTATCAGCGCTTAGAGCTACTTTTAGAATGAGCGCTTAACAAATCTCCTTTGTTATTATTATTATTACACACACACACACACACACACACACACACACACACACACAACACACACACACACACAAACACACACACACACACACACACACACGCAGGCACGCACGCACGCACACATATGTATGCATGCACGCACACGCACATACCAACATACACACAGAATCACTTTAGCAAATGAACGCATGCGCACAGGTAAAGATTATTTCAAATCGTGTCGAATAATACATCTCCTTAATAAAACAGGCATAATTTTTCATTAGATTGTCATTACAGAAGGGTGTGTTGTGTGCTCGAGAACCAAAAGATTTCAGGTAAATTCAAACAAGTATATCGTCTTTTGCTACCGCAAAGAATATTTCAGAAACGTGAAAATCAAACATTTGGCCATTCTGCTAAAACAGTAGCTCCTTCGGCAAAAAACAAAACAAAGCAAAACTATCGCCTTGTTTAACTCTTAACACCCCAGAACTGAATGACTTCCATTCTACAGAGTTTAAGAGTTAAAAGTAAACCATTTGGGTTAACCTCTTCGCTGCCCAGTGGACGCAGACTATGTTTTTGAAATCATTGCAAGTTCAACGCCAAAGATCCCGGTCATACAAGGAACGTGAATAAAAAGTAGTTTCAGCAAGAGGCATAGATCCTCATGAGCCCCCGCATATGCAGGGGCTCATGAGGATCTATACCGCTTGCAGACGGTGCTCATGCAAAGGGATAGACACCATGCATGAGACACAGGCGATCTTATTGCTCTCAGGGATCAATGTGAATCAGGAACCCGGAGAATGTGTCCCAAAGCCCCCCTCTGATGTTCTCGGAGTTGCGGTTCACCAGCTGGACCCACACCTCGTCGCCTGTTTTGAGATGCACCGTGGTCATGGTGGAGCCCTGCTCGTGCGGGTGGCCGGCCGGTTTTTCGGAATGACATCCGCACCCTGTGCCGGCGCCGTTCAGCAAGACGAACAGCTGTTGCGAAAAAAGACGGTGAACTGCATTAATAATACATTTCAGGATTCATCTCATGATTTTATTGGACAATTAAATGAGCTGGAACCTACGGTATATTGGAACAGATTCCAGACCCACCATCTAGACACGTTTCACACACAGTAAGTCTATATTAGAACAGATTCCAGACGGACCGTGGAAATATCTTTCACACACAGTAGGTATCTCTATAGAAAGACTTACTGTGTGTGAAAGGTATCTCCACGGTCGGTCTGGAATCTGTTTTAGACATGTGAACTAGTACAACAGATGCAGTATTTTTCCTCCACATGTCTTCTCTACAACAAAGGTTGTCTAAGTCTTTATTGTCCAGTGAAGCATGAAGGGTTGTCGAACTATCTTCATTGGGCATCTAGCTACTACAATCTGTCGTCCGGTTGCAAAACATGACACGGAAATCCAGTGTCTACATGGCTCATTGGACTGACAATTTATTTCCCCAAATTATGAAGTTGCACACTGAAGGACTGTATTACAATTCTACAGACAGATCGAGCATGATAGTTCAAGGGTGGTGCCAGAATAGCTTGACGCCTATGGGCGCCAAGCTATTCTGGCACCACCCTTGAACATTCATGATCGATCGATGTCTTGCTGTGGTGTGTCGGGGCTGAATGAGTTAATGAAACGTAACAAATTGCCAAACAAAACCTTTTAAAGTCATCAGTTCTCTGGCGAAAAGCGAAACGAAACAAACAAGATAGCAACAACAACAACAGCAACAACACCAACACCAACAACGCAGGGTGACTGGGAAAGGAACAGCGAAAACAACACACGAATAAATTATGAGAATAGAAAAACACACAGTATGTCATACACAGATATATTTTGTGTGACAGGCCTACCTCAAGACTGCTCTGGTCCACGGACATGCAGTTCACAAACAGCGCGTACAGCCCGGTGACAGGTGCTCGGAATATCCCAGTGGTGATGTCATAGCCAGAGCCCAAGTTGAGATCCGCCACGTCATACACAACTTTGCCATGACCCGGCACGACGAAAGGGTCAGCACTGTGTCGCACGTGAAACACCACATGCTGATCCTGGTGTTCTATCAAAGATTATATTTTTATGACGTTACTACTTCAAAGCATGAAGTCTACACTGACAACTGTAAAGCGGGATGTATAAAGTAAAATGGACGAATCCACAGACAACTAATCGCATCTAAAGTATTTACTAAACCCTTTGCGTGTCGGTAGCGGTTTTTGTCGCGAGGATTCCTGTGCGAATCATTGCGACAAAAAAACCGCTACCGACACGCAAAGGGCTAACACTTCTGACGATTAGCTGTCTCTGAACCACCAAAAATTAAAAAACCCCAAACAAAACCAACAAAACAAAACAAGGCACATATCTTTTGAGCCCGCGCAGCTGCGAGCTGGCGGGTTACACCCATCTCGCGAGACCGTGTCCATTGGAGATCTCAGGGCGCGTGTGATACATTGATCGCCACGTTTAGTACCAACTGGTCCTGAGCAACTGTGCAACTGTTTCAAAACACTCAAATTTGTCGCTGCGTGTATTTGAGCGCTTTAGTCTCTTGCAGTTGGATGATGTTTCTGTACCCTTTGCGGTGAAAAGATTAAGTATAACAGCATCCTGCTTCATGGCGGGCTTGGCCGGATGGTTAAAATTTGCATCGGTTTATTAACCCGCTCAGTGTAGTTGACACAGATTGAGTGTCTGCAATTTTCGATAATTCAACATCAAAAAGCCCTAGTTGTTCAAGGAGCAAGGATTCAAAGTTGTGCCAGCAAGAGGCATAGGTCCTCATGAGGTCCCAGCAACTGCAGGCCACGGAACACAGTGCTGTTTCCCTACTGTCCAGTCTCTTAGCCTTAGTCAGTCCCAGTCATCCCCTAATTGTTCAATTCCCTAAAAAACACTCCTGCCCACCAGCTGCACATTTGCCATGCACAAAATACCAAAAAAAAAAAAAAACAGCACATGACCCGTCTCATTTCTTGGCTATGAAACTGGTTCCTTACCAACCCCACACCCAAGCACAGCTGAAATCAGCGTGCCCCTCAAATCACTACGTCAAAGGCAACTCAACATAGGCCCACAATTGTTCACTGGAGAAGCTCAGGATGGTATGAATCGAAGCACCTAACATGTCTCCTTTCATCTAACCAGAAATTTCCAGCAAATTCCAACATCCAGCCCTACTACAAATTTTCAAACAAGGCCAAAAATTATTTTTAAAAACACCGGTCCTTGCACTGCCTGAACTGCCCAATTTAAATGCGTAACGTGACCTGCAGTTGGGTGGTGTTCAAATTCTCTCGGCCTTGAACGAGTTGATGCTTTCTTGCTTCAGCAAAGACTCTTCTTCCATGACTTTCGCGATCCATTTGAGCAGGTACTAATAACAGAGGTTTTCTACTGCCACTTCTGTGTGTAACGGAGGCACTCTTCTACGTGCAAAGGAGACGAAGAGCAGAAACGTCTTTCATTTTACGACATACAAACCTGATAAGTTAAGTCAGCCATTTTGTCCATACCGTAATACATACCGAGAACATTTATAAAGAAGATATTGTAAACAACAGTGTATAATAACTTGTTCACTACTTAGATGAAGTGACCAAAACACAACCGCAAGAGACATAGATCCTCATGAGCCTCACAGTCGCGGGGGCTCATGTGGAACTATGTCTCTTGCTGACACCACTTTGTATCCATGTCAGTTCCTTTCGCGGCTGGAACTCTTTTGGCTTACAGTTAACAATGATTTCCTAAACGCAATCTGAGTCCATTGGCAGTGAAGGGGTTAGTCCTGTATTGAGTGGAGCAGGTCCCGGTAAGAATCGGTGCTACGGAAATTTACGCAGATGATGTGCTGGTTCAAGCTCCGACAAGTAAAGTAGCAACTACTGCTTCTTGCGATTGTAATAGACTTTAGTGTAATTGGTAATTGTAAGCCGTGTAATTGTGTCAATATATTTATGCCTTTGACAAACAGTTTTTGGTAAACACGTGTTGCTGTCGTCTGCCGATTTAATCGACACGAGGAGTAAGCAATACACAGCGGACTCGTTAACACATTCGTGACGTCCCGCCTAAGGATACTGTAGGCGGCATGTCTCGAATGAGTTAATGTTTTGTTTCGGGATGCCCCCACCCCCACGGACAAAATATTAAATTCTCTGAGAGAGTCCAATATTTTCAGCAAGGTTTGAAAAATAAGCAATCCAGACCAAAAAGGTGACTGCCAAGCGTGTGAAATGCAAAGAAGTACCCAACGGAGAAAGAAACACGCTTAGAAAAAACGGTACAACACAATTTATTAATATTTCGGGTAAATACCCTTTGTCAAAATAGACAAACAAACAGAGACATTAGTCGCTACTTATACTCAGATGCAGAAGGAATGTGGCAACTGAATATAAGTAGCGACTAATGTCTCTGTTTGTGTGTCTATTTTGACAAAGGGTATTTACCCGAAATATTAATAAATTGTGTTGTACCGTTTTTTCTAAGCGTGTTTCTTTCTCCGTTGGGTACTTCTTAGCAAGGTTTGAGTATTTGTAGACCATGTAAATTTTTATTGTTTTGACCTTTTTGAAGAGTCTTTAGACATGATCCCTTCAAAACGTGTACGACATTTTAGCCTGAAATATTTTAAATATTATATTATATTGAGCAACATTTTGATTGATATAGTGCAGATGTCATTACGAGACCTGAATCAATATGTCCGAGTCGTAAGACAAGGACATTTTGATTCGAGTCAAGTAATCACAGCTGTCTGTTTATCGATACTATATCAAACAAAACTGTTGCTCAATATAATGTATGTACCAAGTCCAAAACAAAACTATACCTCGCGTCATTCATTTTGCGGCTGATCGCGGTGTTCAGACAAAACACATGAATGGCAGACGACTGCATATCGCTATGACTCAGCGCGTAGATTTCGTCTGACTATGAAGACATCAGTGCATTGTATAACCGTGCGTGTTACTTAGTAAATTCTACTTGTAACTAGATCAGGGATAATCCCGGAAAATGCCAGTAGGTTTGTTTATTTAGTTCTTTTCTCAGGTTGTCGATATCGCCAGCTGACATCTCGTCAGTTTCACTTGTCAGTCCAGCGACTCGCACGTTTCCTGGCTTTTTTTGGGTTTCGTCCGTGTGTGTGTATAGTATATAAATTTAGAGAGTTCTTACAAAATAATAATAATTATAATTACGGTATTTATAATGCGCTTATCTTATAATAACAGTAACTCTAAGCGCGCACTCACAACTCACGCACGCATGCGCACGCTTAGACAACGGCTCGCGTACCACAAAAAGTGAAATACATTACGACAGTCGACTTGGGGTGGGGAGTGTGGTGATATAGTGCAAGAACTGTTGAAAGAGGTGAGTTTTGAGGGCGGACTGGAAGGAGGAGAGAGAGAGTGTTTCTGACGGAGAGAGAGTGGGAGAGTGTTCCAGGCGGATGGACCGTATACAGAGAAGGAGCGGGGGCCGAAAGTGCTGAGTTTGGTGCGGGGGATGTGGAGGCGGAGAGGGTCGGAGGCGGAGCGGAGGGAGCCGGGAGCAGTGTAGGGGTGAAGTAAGTTGGAGAGATAGGCAGGAGCGCAGTTGTTCAGGGATTTGTAGCAGAGAGACAGAATCTTGTATTGGATGCGTTGGGGGATGGTAAGCCAGTGAAAGAGTTTGAGCAGGGGAGTGATGTGTCGGATTTTTTCTTTCTGAGGACGAGGCGGGCAGCATTGTTCTGGACACGCTGGAGGGTGAAAGTGGTGGAGTGAGGGAGACCGGAAAGGAAAGAGTTGCAGTAGTCGATGCGAGATAGGATGAGAGAGACAGCAAGTTTGGTGGCAGCTTCGGTATATACATACACGCTAAGAAGTATAATTTCATTACTACTACACATAAGGAGCTTGTTAATGTTGCAGTGTGAGCATATTTGCGTTTCCGCTTTGAAAATGCAAGTATCATCAAGATCGAGTCCACTTGGCGCGCAAGGGATTTTGGGAAGGAAAGTATATCAAGCGAATTCATGAATATTAATTTGTTTGTTATACAATATATCAATACATGTGTCAAAGAAGGGAAAACTTTATGGAGTGGATACATATATTTATATCTTGTCTTAAAACCTTTCTTTTATTCTGGCTGGTCAGATTTTTACACTTCCTGCCTTAGTGGTCGCCTGCTCGGCGTTAAACACGGACAATAATATAACGTGTACTATTGGTTCCGGTCTGGCGGTATGCAGTTCCACTTCGTGCTGACATACAAGCTGGACATCACTGTTTGAGCGTTTGAACATTCATACACATGTAAATACAGGGACATGTACAAACTGATATACGTTGTATGTGAACGAACACTCTTTGGCGCATGCAAATTCAAAAGAACAGATACAACACACTTACTGATCTTGTTCTCAGCTGAAGTGATCCTGAGAGTCAGCAGATCCACCTGCTGGGACAAATTAGCCACAACAGTCTCGATGGGCAGAGCCTGGCGCCTGTCTCTCGAGGACACGGTCGTAGCCACACAAATAAAAGAGACAAAGAGGAGACAAATGTAACGTGACATGCTTAGGCCTTCTGGTGATCGACGGAGTTTTCTGGCTCGTCTGTACGTGGAGAGATGATTAGCAGAATCTTATATACCCGAGGTGCAAGGCCCGCACCTCACTCAGGTTGAACCCAGAATCGAAAAGGTCATCGGGCCAACGTCGGACTGGGCACTGGAGTGCGGGGCAACGACGACGGGGAACCTTTCGCCATCTGGGTTTAGGTTGCAAATCTGACACTGTTACAGACGGATTCTTCTTTAGAAAGGGGATATTACCCCACTGAGTCCTGACGCGATACAACAGGAGATGGATCGACCATGTTAATTCAAGGGTAGTGCCAGATTAGCTTGGCGCCTGATGGCGCCAAGCTTATCTGGCACATCCCTTGAATTATCATGGTCGATCCGTCTCCTGCAACTGGTGGATAGGCGTTAGGTGACACCTCCATAATTTGGGCTTAGGGTTAAATCAGGACTGTCTCTTGATAAGGACTAGACCACGGTCAAGATGCACCGTCCTACTTGTTCACACAGCAAATGATTTAATGCTGTGGGGTTGTAGAATTACCACTTGGTTAAATGGGTTAAATGAAACTGTAAAAAATGCAATTTGCAGTCGGGACTGTCTCTAGCCCAGGACTAGACAACGGTCAAGATGCACGGTCCTACTTGTTCACACAGCAAATGATTTAATGCTGAGGAGTTGTACAATTACCGAGCAACGTGACATAGGGGACTTTACGTCATAAAATAAAGTTGAATAGGGACTTAAATTTATCATCCATGCTTTTCACCGTAGACACACACACACGCCCGCACGCACGAACACACACACACACACACACACACACACACACACACACACACACACACACACACACACACACACACACACACACACACACACACAAACACACACACACACATATGCACACTCAACTAACTTGTCGAAGTGGGCAAAGCGATTGTGCGATCAACATGTATTGCTGGTTTCACGGACACTGCGTTGTGTACTTATTCGCATCCCCTCATAGACTTTAATTTTCTAAAGGTTGTTTCAGTTCTGGACAAACACGTGTAGTAACATGACACACGACAAAGAACACATAACAAAGGATGGCATTGACTATTTCTTTCCTGGCTGCGGAAGATAAACTAATTACTCGTCCTGTTTAATGGTGGTACCTAATTAACCCCTACAGAGCCAGCTGACGCACTTTGTGTTTCTGCAGTCTTCGTTCATTTAAGCCCCCAAAACCCTATACGTCCCAGGAAAATGGATTCTAAGTCGTCTCAGCAAGAGCCATAGATCCTCATGAGCCCAGGCGACTGCGGGGGCTCATGAGGATCTATGCCTCTTGCAGTTGGGTGATGTTGACATTCTCGGCACCAACCGGGTCAATACTTTCAAGACGTCAGGGGACTGACTAGATGTGTCATTGATTCATCACAGTTCCAGGGGCAACAGCTTAGAAACCTAATTCTAAGAGATTGATGTGCAGGCATATTGTAGGCTGTGATACCAGGCAAGGTAAGAGTTTCTGTTCACGACGGACACACGTGGATTCTGCGTGCACAAATGCTGCTGAGCTAAACCATAATTTATCTGCTTTACGGGATTTGCACACCGCGACCCAGCATATTTACCCACGGGATTACGCTAATATATTTCCTAGCAGCGCTGGCACGCATTGACATACGTTTGAGTTCAGGTCTGTGATTTTGGACCTTATGGCCTTGAGTCGCATGTTTCAAAGTCACTAACCAGCACATAACTGGCCAAACTACAGCTTGTGTTGTCGTAAGTACAGCTCTACTTGTCATAATGCTGAAAGGGAGGCCGGCAGAAAGAGGGGAGGTGGGCGGGGGTGGAGGCGTGGGGGATGGTGGGTGGGGGTGGGGGATGGTGGGTGGGGGTGGGGGAGGGAGTTGGGAGTGCGGGGCTAGGCAGGACGGAGGGTAACATGGTAACATGTTATTGCGTTCATGAAATACGTATCTTAAAAAAGCTGAACCACGTTATATTTGTATACAAAAACAAACAAACTATATAAATGATACATTTACTTTAATACGTTTCTGTCGTAATGTAATGTTACATTGTAGATGTACTTTAGACACATTTCTTTAGTCAACAGTATCCAATGTAGTGTTTCACTAATTCAACACCAAAAAAACCCTAGCTGTCCTAGGAACATAGATTTAAAGTGGTGTCAGCAAGAGGCATAGATCCTCATTAGCCCCCGCAACTGCAGGGGCTCATGAGGGTCAATACCTCTTGCAGTTGGGTGGTGTTCACATTTTCTCTATACTAAACGGTCTACTTGAACACCCCCCCCCCCCCAACCACACACACACACACAAACTATCCGTTATGTTGCAGGGTCTTGAAAGTGCAAAGTTCTTCAAAGTTGCTCCAAATTTTCAACGAGGCAAACAGGTTCAAAACAGCCAGTCAGTGTACCCTTGTAAATGTGTCGAATTCTTCAAAACCTGACGGTTCCCCAACAAAACCAGCAGTTACATGCGCTACAACACGCAAGGAGCCTCCGATTCATCTTCAAGAGGCACAGATTCTTATGAGCCCATGCAGCTGCAGGGGCTCATGATAATCTATGTCTCTTGCTATATCTATCCTCACATTTCTATTTCCTAGACTGGACTGGTTAAAACATCGCTGTTTAAGCAAGTCAGTAACTGGTTTCTCTTGGATTTCTTGTTGTCAGGCGCCACCATGTTGCTGCCAGAGTTAATCCCCTTTGCTGCATGCAGCTCACACCGCCCTCTGTCGGTCGGCGTGAGTTACTTCCCCGTGGTTGTATCCTGAAATATGGCCGCTCGGAGACGAGGCGGCCATTAATTCAGACAGTTTGTCCAATATTGTGAGGAGAAATCGAGACTCTGATGAAAATGGATTCGGATAGAGATTATTTATGGTAAACCTGCACGTCCGGGTTTCTTCTTTCCGATATACAGGTCAGCTTCAGTGTATCGCGATACTGATACAGGATGCATAAAGTACTGCCAGACGGCGTTATTCACCTAGGTAATACTGACCCAATGACCAAAGGTCCTCAGGCCGACGTCGGTCGTAGCGGGCCCGAGCACGGCTATGCGCGGAAACACTACGGCCGACGTCGGCCCGAGGGTCATTTGCTCAATAGGTAGGCGTTATATCGTGGTGCTGAATTTGTACTGACTCTGTGAAATAACATCACTGAACAACAAAACAAACAGTCAGCCAAGAAGCAAAATGTCTAAGGGCCGACCCAGCATTAGTTGGCCGGCTCACGACCGTGCGACTGTTGTGTCGAATGCCGAACTCGGAACCGGTCTCCACAACAGTGACGACGTTCTTGTTAATTCGGAGTTGCAGACATAGAAAAGTCCCAAGTGGAGGAACGCATTTTCGTCACTATACGTCTGTGCTCGCTGACAATAAAAACAGTCTATTTGTCATGGCAGTCTATTTGTCTTTCAGGAGGCAGAATTCTGTTTCAGGACTCCCCTGCCCTCCCCCATCCCCCTTCCCCATCCCCCGCCCCCCTCTGCCACGTGAAGGCAAAAGACAGTAAGTCCATTTTCGAGAAAGCAAGAGTTTTATTGTCTTACAGTGAACATATTGCTTTTCACAAAAAATGGAAGGTTTAACGCATTCGAGACGTGCCGCCTCCGGATACGCGGCTTTCGCCGCGTATCCGGAGGAGGCACGTCTCGAATGAGTTAAGACAAGCAGACCACCTTTATGAAAAGCAGGATTCCCGCTGTATTACTATGAAAATCTCGCTTTTCACGAAAATAGATTTGCTGTCTTTTGCCTTTACACAGCAGTCCTCCCTCCTCCCCCATCCCCCCCCCCCCTAATCCCACGTAGACGCATTTGTGGTAATTTAGTGTGAACAATGAGGTACTCTTGTTGCAAATACAAACTGGGAAATATTCCGCTGCATAGCCTCTGTGCGGCAACCAATCCTATTTTATGACACGGGCCATCATACAATCCGAGCGAGGTTGTGTACGCTGTGATATCCTGCGCATATGTTTGCATTATTTTCGGACAGAAAGACTTACTCTGGTCGTCTGACGTTGGGGGTGAATTGAAAAGTTAGAAACTTGGATGCGTCTGGATGAGAAGTCTTTAAGCGTCACCCATATTAACCCTCTGGTTGTCGGTAGCGCTTTGTGCAGGAATCATCGCGACAAAAAGCGCTACCGACAGCCAACAGGTTAGGGTTTAGGTTCTTTTGTAAGGGTGTTTGTTGTTGTTGTTGTAGTTGTTGTTGTTTGCTTTCCTGTTTACTCCGCATGGCGAGCTGATGGCCTGTATGGCTGATATTGAAAAAAAATATATCTAGCGCGCATAAGTCCATCGGGCCGGCGTCAGCCATCGTTGACCCGATAAAGTTTTGCGCATTGGGCGTCCGTTTCTGTCGTTATTTGGTAAAAAGCCTACAATATGTCCATTTTTGAGAAAAGGGCGAGTCTCATTGTTATACAATGAAATCTCGCTTTTCTTAAAACGGGACATACTGGCTTTTGCAAGATAACAGCAGATCTCCTCCGTATAGACCTACCTACACACACTGACTGCAACAAAAACGACAATGTTAACTCATTCGAGACGTGCCAGCTCCGGATACGCGGCTTAGGCCGCGACTGAATCCGGAGGCGGCAAATCTCGAATGAGTTAACAGGTAATCTCGTGTCCCTGTGAATTTGTGGGTTGCAAGTGTGGCTAGAGCTGTTTTATTTTCTTAGTTCTCCGTGAAAGCATCACAGCGCTGAAACAGCCCTTCTACATATCCTAAACGACCTGCTTCTCTCCACTGACTCGGGCAACATCTCCCTTCTTACGCTACTCGGTCTCTCTGCCGCCTTCGACACCATAGACCACTCTATCCTCCTCCACCGCCTTCACCACTCCTTTGGCATCACTGACTCTGCCCACTCCTGGTTTCTCTCCTACCTCTCCGACAGACAGCAGTTCGTCACCATCGACGGCGTCTCCTCCAACCCAGTCAGGCTCTCCTGCGGCGTTCCACAGGGGTCCGTCCTGGGCCCGGTCCTTTTCACACTCTACACCTCTCCCCTGTCCAACATCATCCAGTCTCACCACATACACCACCACCTCTACGCTGACGACTCACAACTACTAGACAAAGACAAACTCGACAACACTCAGACACTACTGACTCGCACGGCTGACTGCTATGAAGACGTGAAAAACTGGATGACAGCAAACAAGCTCAAACTGAACGACGACAAAACGGAAGCCATGCCAGAAACTTTCCCAGCTCCCTCCCTCTCTCCACCTTCAACTCGACAGCACCCCCATCTCCCTCTCTGACTCTGTCAAGAACCTTGGCGTTATCCTCGATTCCTCTCTTTCCATGACCAGCTTCGTCTCCAAACTCGCTGTCTCTCTCATCTTATCTCGCATCGACTACTGCAACTCTCTCCTTTCCGGCCTTCCTCACTTCACCACTCTCACTCTCCAGCGCGTCCAGAACAATGCTGCCCGCCTCGTCCTCAGAAAGAAAAAACCCGACCACATCACTCCCCTGCTCAAGCTCCTTCACTGGTTCCCCATCCCCCAACGCATCCAATACAAGATTTTGTGTCTCTGCTACAAATCCCTGAACAACTACGCAACTACACTCCTTCCCGCTCCCTCCGCTCCGCCTCCGACCCTCTCCGCCTACTCATCCCAAGCACCAAACTCAGCACTTTCGGCCCCCGCTCCTTCTCAGTATGCGGTCCATCCACTTGGAACACTCTCCCACTCTCTCTCCGTCAGAAACACTCTCTCTCCTCCTTTTAGTCCGCCCTCAAAACTCACCTCTTTCAACAGTTCTAGCACTACATCACCACCCTCCCACCCCAAGCTGACCGTCGTAATGTATTTTCACTATTTGTGGTACGTGAGTCATTGTCTAAAGCGTGCGCATGCGTGTGCGAGTTGTGAGTGCGCGCTTAGAGTTATAATTATTATAAGATAAGCGCATTATAAATACCGTAATTTGAAGTTGTATGTTCTGTGAACAGGAATCCTACACGAAAAAAAAGTCCACCTTACAACGGAGAGAGAGAGAGAGAGAGAGAGAGAGAGAGAGAGAGAGAGAGAGAGAGAGAGAGAGAGAGAGAGAGAGAGAGAGAGAGAGAGAGAGAGAGAGAGAGAGAGAGAGAGAGAGAGAGAGAGAGAGAGAGAGAGAGAGAGAGAATTAATGAATCAATGAAACTTTATCTTACAACGGTTAAGGCACTGACATCGTCATTGCCACAGCCATTTTACAAACCTGCCGTTGCTGACAGCTACAAGACTATCTACACATGCACATACATATAAGTAAAA
>BTPG01000006.1:133131257-133206257 GCA_036245525.1 Semisulcospira habei
ACAGTCTTGGCGATGGCTACAGTCTCTGAAAACTTTAGCACCCCGGCGTCCACCTAACCCATGTAATGTCGAAGAAAGGCCCTAATGATGTTCAATCCATTCCGGCACGCTCACACACCTTCTTATAGCGGACACGGTTGATTGGCGTTGGAGATCCTTCAGTTCTCCAGACAGTCGTTTGAAAAATCAGTGATCAACATGATCGTTTTTGTTGTCAAACAACAAAACCACATCGTCACTCTCAAACACGAACATTTCCTTCTCGAAACGAGTGTCAAGCACAATTTTCTTAAATTCAGTTTACATGTCTGTCTGTCCCTCAAACGCCTCTGCAGTCTTATGCCCACTGCCCCGATGTATTCTTTTATTTGTTCCAAGTCGTAACCTGTCTTTTTCCAAGTCTATTTATGTCGATCCGGCGTCCAGCCCTTCCGTGTCAAAAGCATGTAGGTCATCTGTCAGCTGTGTTGTCACGCTTTCTGTGTTGTTCTGTTTATTTAATGCGCTGATTTATTTATTTATTATTTATTTTATTTATTCGCCCTTGTGATGCAAGGATCGTTGCTTTACGTGCGAGTTTCACGTGGGAGGCGACCAATACCACACGGTGTGTTGTCGGTTTGCAGGTCAACGCGTGTAGTGATTGAGTCATTGTTTATTTGCTTTTCTGGTGGTGTTGGAATAAAAAAAAACGGGCCGGTTGTAAGACGGAAAGAGTTCGTTTTCCTTTCTGTCTTTCTCTTGATTTCTTGTCTCTGGTCTTCTCCGGTTACGCATTATCTGGGAGGGTGCTTTTCTCCGGTATGTTGACAACATCTCGGGTGAAGGGTCGCCGGTTAGCCCGAAGCACAACTATGGCTGTATCGCCCTTACCGTCGATTTTGTAGAGAGACAGGGTCTTTTCTTTGAGCAGGACATTCAGCCCCGGGATGGCATCAACTGCTGATGGTAGTCCTTAAACAGGCATTGTCGCTTTGTCTGTAGCTCCAAAATCAAAAATTGAGAGAGCTCGAAAAGGCTGCCCAAATCAGTTATTCAAGGGAAATCACCCCCGATAGAGAGAGAGAGAGAGAGAGAGAGAGAGAGAGAGAGAGAGAGAGAGAGAGAGAGAGAGAGAGAGAGAGAGAGAGAGAGAGAGAGAGAGAGAGAGAGAGAGAGAGAGAGAGACAGACAGACAGACAGACAGACAGACAGACTTACAGACAGACAGGGAAGCGGAAAGAAGCAGTGAATAGGCAGGGATGAGTGAGTGAGTAAATGAGTGAGTAGGCAGGGGTGAGTGAGTGAGTGACTGAATGGTGATGATTATGAAACTTTATTACTCAAGGATATAGGTTAAGGTTCATACAAAACGCGTTCTACAATCTGTCCCTGGTGATTAACTAAAGCAAACAAGAACACGTTGAAGAGAGAGAGAGAGAGAGAGAGAGAGAGAGAGAGAGAGAGAGAGAGAGAGAGAGAGAGAGAGAGAGAGAGAGAGAGAGAGAGAGAGAGAGAGAGAGAGAGAGAGAGAGAGAGAGAGAGAGAGAGAGAGAGAGAGAGATATGAAATGAAACTTTATTTCTCAACGGATAAAGTAATTAGCACGTGTGCCATTTTTCATACTTGCCGTTGCTACTCTACAAACACAGGATAATAATTGTAATACTAATAGTACCAAATTACACAAAGAAAAATTAGGAAACATTAAACATGAAGAGACATTAAACAAAATTCATTCATCCAAATTCATTCATCCATTCGGTCATACAAAAAACAAACGAAAAATAGAAAGTACACGAGAGAGAGAGAGAGATGATGATGATGATGAAACGTTTTTATTCAGGATAAAAAGTTTTAGGCATAGCAATGCCTATCTTCCAAACTGTCCTGCTACTCTACACATATAAAAATACATCAGACGATACATCAAAAGATAAAACATATGTAAGTAAAGAGACTAATCCCCCTCCCCCCCACCACCACCACTCAGAGGGAAAAAAATAGAAATGAAAAAAAAAAAATATATATATAATTATATACACAGGTATGAACCTGACATGTTAATGCAGACAGTCGAACTATTACATAATCTGTAGCAACAGTAGAAGAGTATTAGGTAATAGTAAACTTGTCACTAACTATACGAATAGTAGCATAAGGGAGCCGAACATACTATTACTTCTGAAGTAAATATTTATGGAGGCGATCTTTGAAGACGCTAATCTTACAAATTGATTTCAGGTGTGGAGGTAACATATTCCACGCTTTAGCGCCTGAAAAAGACAGACTGGTTTTACAGATGTCTAATCTAATTTTTGGAAGGTGGATCAAACAATTTCTCGTGTTTTTCCTATTATTGTCGGAAAATAGAGTTTTTAGATAGGGTGGGGCTTTTCCGTGCATGATCTTGTGCAGTAGAACACAGCGATTAAATTCAAACTGTTTCTTCAATGTTAGTAACTTGAGAGATTTTAATTTTTCATCAGTCGAAGTAGGACTGGGAAGTATTAATTTAATGCCCCGACGATACAAGGAATTAACTTTTTTCATGTGAACTTCGCTGCATCCATCCCAGACGGTAGAACTGTAGTCACAATGCGTTTTGATATGCGCATGGAAAAAGAGTTTACGGATATCAGTATTAACTATATGGCGTAGTTTTGATAACAGGAACAGATTTTTGGAGATTGTTTTGCATATTGAGTCAGTATGCGGCTCCCAGCTTAATTGGTTGTCCACTATAACTCCTAAATAAGCGATGCCTAGTTACTTGTTCAACAAGCTGTCTAAGGAAAGTGTTAAAGGTGGTAGGCCATGCTGGTGTTTCTGACGTGTAGTAACTAACATGCTCTTTGTCTTTGGAATACTAATAATCATGTGATTATCACTGCACCAGCCTGCTACTTCATCAAGACTTTGTTGGAGTACCTTATTAATGGTTGTGATATCTTTATCAGATGTGTGTATGGTCGTGTCATCTGCGAACAGATCGCAGTTTGCGTCTAAATGAGATATGCACAGTGGCAGATCATTAATAAAAAGATTAAATAATAAGGGCCCTAGAATAGACCCCTGTGGAACACCGCAAGTTACTAAACCATCAGAGGAATACTTGCCATTTAGCAGTACTTTGTGTGTTCTGTCCCTGAGATAGGAAGATATAAAGGAGACAGTATTTGAGTCAATGTGATAGAATGGTAGTTTTTTTTAGTAGGATAGAGTGGTTGACAAGATCAAAAGCTTTTTTCAGGTCAAGAAAGATTATACATGATACTTTATTGTC
The DNA here is from genome assembly GCA_036245525.1 of Semisulcospira habei. NCBI lineage: Eukaryota > Metazoa > Mollusca > Gastropoda > Semisulcospiridae > Semisulcospira > Semisulcospira habei. The sequence goes on from BTPG01000006.1 coordinate 133,134,523, forward strand.
ATTTATGGCAGAGAGCCATTTATCAATTAAATGATTGAGGGCAGTTTGGCACGAATGTAGAGGTCGAAATCCTGGTTGTGCTGCAGTTATCAGATGGTTTTGCTCCAGAAAGTTTAGAAGATGAGTATGGATATGTCTCTCGAGCGGTTTTGAAATACAGGATAATATGGAAATGGGCCTGTACTCGTTTAGGTTGCATAAATCTTTGCTTTTGGGAAGCGGGATTACCTTCGCTTTTTTCAGCTCGTCGGGAAAAAACGTTATGTCTGATCGATAAATTATAAATAAAGGTCAGGGATTCGACGACGTAGGGCAGAGATAGTTTTAAAATCTGACTACTAATGCCATCTGGACCGCAAGACGATTTGTTCTTTAAACTGGAAATAGATTTGCCTACATCTAGGACAGTCATAAGCGGTACTAAAAATGGGCCGCAGGCTCTCTGTTGACTATGGTGACGTAGTTGATGAGAGCAAGTGTAGTTTACAGGGTTAGGTGTATTTGACTTCGCCAGAGTTTGAGCAACAGTTATGAAGTGAGCGTTGAATGCATCAGCAGTAAGATCGGGCGGAATATTAGGCGATCGTTTACTATTACCTTTGGTGAAATTGTTTATTACTTGCCAGACTGAACGGATGTCTTTGCCGTCGGCAATAATTTGTTCTGCATTTTGCCTCTGTGCTTTACGAACTAGAGATTTGACATGGTTTCGCTGCTTCTTGTATTCAGTAAATTTCTTGTCTCGTTTTAATTTATCTTTTACTTCCATTGCTTGTTTTATCTCATCAGAGAGCCATTTTGGCATAACAGGATATTTGACGCGTTTGATGCGCTTAGGCGCGTGTCTATCCAGAACGGCGAGAAACAGCTCGTACCAGCGTGACAGGGCATCGTTAGGGTTTTTGCAGTTTTTTACATCATAAAATGGTACTAACGATAGTTCATATAAAAAAGCTGTTTGGTCGAATTTTTTAAAACATCTATACATTATGGTAGTGTGTCCTTTGATTGACTGTTTAGCTAACCTAACAGACAACGTAAAACAAACAGGAAAGTGATTACTAATGGAAATATTAGGTACGCTAACATTTTTTACAACGCTGACATTTGTGCTATATACATGGTCGATCAGCGTTGAAGATGAGGAAGTCACTCTAGTAGGTGACTGGACAAGCTGTTTCAACCCTAAAAAATTCAACATGGAAGTGTGTCCTTGCTTTTGCAAGTCTATGTTGAAGTCTCCCAAAATATGCACATCACCTTTGGACTCCTGAACCACATCCATCATTAACACAAACTCGTCCTGCCAGGAGGCTGAGGCCGCTGGGTTTCTATATACAAAACCTATAAGAACAGGCGAGGACTTGGTCGTTTTAACTTCTAACCACATGCACTCTATATTAGGGGATTCTAAATCACAACGCCTCTTTGCATAGTTGTTGATGGTGCATAGTTGTTGATGGAATTGTGTACGTACACAGCTAGGCCAGTATGTCCGGGGGCAGATGCATCTCGCCTGAGAATGGAGTAATTGTATATAGCTATGGCATGGTCACTAATGTTAGCTGTTAGACGAGATTCCGTAAATCCAAAAATGTGAAATGGTGAGGACTGGTTTAGGAGAATAGTTATATCTGGTATTTTGTGACAAAGGTGATACACATTAAGATGACCGATATTTAAAGAATGAATGCTGTTGCCACCTGTTGACATATTAAAGGCGAACGTATAGATAATCAAGCAGAACAGAGCAAAAACAATAATAACAACAAATACAAAAATAAAACAAAAACAAAAACAAACAAACAAAAAAAAAAAAAAAAAAAAAAAAAACAGTGTGTGGGCTGAAGAAAAAAATCGTATAGACACCTAGCGTGTAATTACACAACACAAAGTGTCTAAGTATCCAATTGATACTAGAGGATTCCAATAGTCAAGGGAGCTGTAGGCGGATCAAACAAACTATCACACGCTCAAACAATCTTCACACGTGACTGCTGGCGGTGACTAGCGCAACCACAGCAGACAACACGCGGTCAATACAATCCGTCACTCCTTTGTTTGGATTAGCTGTGTCGCCAACTGAGAAACCACTGGAGTATATTATTGTTTCAGCCTGCACAGACGCACTGGTTAGCTTTTCTCCGGAAAGCAGGGATAAGCAAGGTTGTCAAGCAACGCAATAAAAGTCCACCGTGCTCTATGTTATAGTCCAGTCACAGGTTTAAAGATAGGTCCCTTTGGGTCCATGCAACACCATACGTAGTTGTAATAGTTACGATGGAAAAAAAAAAAAGAAAAAAAAAGTCACATTCGTGATATAAATGAGACGTCATGCAACAGTCTGTGATAATAAGTTTATGCAAGAGCAAATCACCTTGTCAATCTAAAACGTCATAAAAAGTCTGTATGTCTGAAAGTCTATGTTTACTATTAAAAATAAAGCAATGGATGACATCATCCTCCACTCCAAATATCAGATCAGCGCTGACATTGTGTCGAAAAGACTCTCACAACAGTTAATAGAAAACATTATGAAGAGTCTCTGTCACACATTGTTGTATCGGCATGGTTTCATTCGCTAAATCATTGTTTATTATTGTGTCGCAGTGACTCACATAAAATCAAGCTTAGATGATGTTATGAAGAGTCTCTGTGACACAATTCTGTATCAATATAGTTTCATAACCTAAATCATGGTTTCCATTGTGTCGCAGCGACTCACACAACACCAAGATTCATTAGTGTTAGGAAGAGTCTCTGTGATACAATCTTGTATCAGCATACTTTGTATCAGCGTAGTTTGATATGCTAAATCATCGCATATTAGTGTGTCGCAGTGACACAAATAACATTAAGTTTTGTTAATGTCATCTAAGAGTCTCCGTGACACAATCTTGTGAACTGTACTGTTTAATAAATCGTTGCAGCATGCACTGTGTCGCAGCGACTCACATAACATTAAATATAGTTAATGTTATAAAGAGTCTCTGTGACACAATCTTGTATCGGCACTGTCTGAAGAAATCGAGGTTTGAATTGTGTCGCACTGGCTGTACTTAACATGAGGTATTGGTGATGCCACGAGGATTCACTGCAACACAATCATGTACAAACACAGGCAGTGTGCTTATGCACTGGGCCTGGATGAATAAATAAGCTGTGCGATTTGTCTCAAGAGTGTGGTCCGGGAGGTGAAAACTGTCAACACAAGCAGGGCCAGCACGACCCCAGGCGTTAGTAGAAGATGGCGGAGCCGGCGTGACTGCAGGACTTGGTCCCGTAGGACCCAAGGGCGGAAAGTCAGTCGGCTGAAAGTTTGCTGGCTGATGTCCCACGAAAACCTGTTGGGGACGCGGATGGTGGGAAATTGCGTCACCCGGCTGTGGGCGGCACATTGCTGGCTGCTTCAGTTGACCTGATAAGGCCTGGCCGTGGTGGAATGGCCCCTCAGACCTGCCATGGTCGTGTCTCCGAGTCAGGTTGTGGCCACGCCCTTCTGACCTGTCAGAATTGCACGGCTGTAGACTGTTGTGGTCAGACTGGTCCTTGTAGACTGCCGCGCGACTTTGGTCGCGGTGAGGTGCAGAAGGCCGGTATTCACCATATTGAGGGCCATGCGTTTCGTGCCCTCGGCGCTGGGGTGTTTCCTGTCGCCATCACGATAGAGGGCCTGACGGGGGGCGAGGTTCCTGGTCAAGAAGGTGGCAGTGTGGTCGACTATGGCGATATCCGCCTGTCTGCAGGCTGCGTGGAGGTTGTCGTTGGATTTTGTTGCTGCTGCAAACAGGGGGTGGCGCTGACCAAAGGGCGGCATGATGGTGGACGCCTGGAGAGACGCCTGCGGGAACTTCCTGGCAAGCAGGTTGATCAGCTGCAGCCACGTGTTGCAGGAAACCGGCGCATTCATGTTTTGGCAGCTGTTAATACCAACATGAAAGGTGACGTGGCGCACATGTCGGACAGGTTGGCAGAGAGAGAGAGAGAGAGAGAGAGAGAGAGAGAGAGAGAGAGAGAGAGAGAGAGGAGAGAGAGAGAGAGAGAGAGAGAGAGAGAGAGAGAGAGAGAGAGAGAGAGAGAGAGAGAGAGAGAGAGAGAGAGAGAGAGAGAGAGAGAGAGATGATGATGATGATGATGATGATGAAACTTTATTTTTCAACGGTAAAAAGTTTTGACAGAAAACAAATCGTCATTTTACAAACTTGCCGTTGCTAACATCTACAGGATAAAAAAGAAGGGAAACTATAAAATATATATGTACATACAAAACCCAATAGCATCATTATATACAGAAAAAATAATAATACTCATCACACACACATGCACACACGCACGCACGCGCGCCGCTCACACATACACCCACACGCACAAACAAACACGAGCACACACACACGCGCGAGAGAGAGAGAGAGAGAGAGAGAGAGAGAGAGAGAGAGAGAGAGAGAGAGAGAGAGAGAGAGAGAGAGGAGAGAGAGAGAGAGAGAGAGAGAGAGAGAGAGAGAGAGAGAGAGAGAGAGAGAGAGAGAGAGAGAGAGAGAAAGGGGGGGGGGGGGATCGGTCTCTGCGTCTTTTCACTACACACCATATTACTACCTATTCATTTACAGACTCTCGCTCACACAAGGGGACATTACACATCGATGGGAGTAGAACAGAACCCAGTCAGCATGCACAGGGAGAAAGGAAAAGACAACCCCTATTAACTCATTCGATTAAGCACGATTGCCTTTTAATATTCCTAAGTACACTGCTGGACCAGGGTGAGCGAGAAAAGGCTACGGAGTTACTCTTCCTTGAAACCCTCTTGAGGGATGGAGGACAGGAAAGACATGGTGGCTCTTCCCACAAGGCCCATCCATCTTCCGGTTCCTCTTTTTTTCAATACCCTCGAACAGTCGCAGAGTTTACAGCAGGACTACTGCCCCTTAGGATGAGATGAGGCCAGCACTGACCCACCAACAAGAGGCGTAGATTCTCACTAGCCCCTGCGACTGCAGAGGCTCATGAGAATCTATGCGTCTTGCAGATTTCTTTGTCTGTTTTCAGTACTCTGGGAGCAGTCGCAGTCTTTAAACCCAGCTTATTTCCATTGAAGATATAATAAGGCAAACGCTAACCTACAAACAAGAGACATAGATTTTCATGAGTCCCTGCGGCTGCAAGGACTCATGAGAATCTATGTCTCTTGCAGATGATCTAATTTGTTTCTCCTTTTTTCAATACCCTCGGAACAGCTCGGCAGACCGTAACTCCATAATATTACTTCCCCTGAGTCTGAGGATAAAATGCGACCGATGCTGATCTGCCGGCAAGGGGCACAGGTTCGAATGAGCCCCTGCAGGCTGCAGGGGCTCATGAGAACCTGTGCCTCTTGCAGACAAGCGAGGGGTTTTCAATATCTGCCAAAAGCGAAGTCGCGCGTCAACAGAAGAAGTGGAAAGGCGCCGATTTATAGCTTGCGCGAGAAACCACGAGGAGCGAAGAGTTTTCAGAAATTGCCTTCGTTTCACTTCGTTTCTTTTTTTCTTGCTATGACCAAACGCTAGAATACAGGCAATATTTGTGCTGACTAGTCTACGAGCTTTTACTTTATGGACCTAGGCTGTAAGGATCAAACTCGCAGGCCAGCGGGCGGCCGGTCAGACCCCAAATCACGGAGTAGAGCACACGTGTGGACTTTATTGAAATTAAAAAAAAAAAGGCTTGACGTCTTTTGTCCACGTAGAAAGTGACTGAGGGTCTGAACAAAATTGGACCGCACTGGGTTAGAACCAACGACCTTACGTTGGAGAGTCCGACGCAATCCCTACCACCTTGGCCAACCGGGTCCTCATGAACATTATTGATCCTCTGAAGAACTTGTTGAATGGCAACACATTCAGATTTAGATCTATAGAAGCTTTAGCTTGAACAAAGACTTAATCTCTTCGCTGTCTGTGAACACGAATCGCACGTCTGAAACCACTGCCACACTGACCTACATTTCACGTGAAGACGACAATGCAATTGGGAGTAAAAAATTCATGGGCATTAAAGAACACAGGACTAGCAAGAGATATAAACCCTCCTGAGCCCCCGCGAATGCGGGGGCTCATGAGGGTTTATGTCTCTTGCAGATGAGGTAGTTTCGCCTTGCCCAGGCAGTTAATAGGTTAATTCAATAACGAGAAAATATTTTCATATACGTATACAAAAAAATACAAAACATTGCGGTGACTAAATTGTCGTCTGGTTTTAGCGTCTTGCGAGACGTACCGCATCTGGATACGCGGCATAAAGCCGCTTACCCGAAGGCAGCTCGTCTCGAGAGTGTGGCTCTTCACAATCTCCTCGTTTGGAGGAAAACTGTGTATATAGTGGAAGGTGGCAGAAAAACTAATTCCGCTTGTGCGTATGCATCCATTTTGATCACTTGACTGCCAGTGGGCGCGGATTCTGTTTCTGAAATCTGCGTGTATTCAACGACAAAGATCTCCAGCTGTCCGAGGAACATGGATATAAAGTGGTGTTAAGCAGGAGGCGTAAGTCCTCGTGAGCCCCGGCAGTTACCTGGGCTGTTGAGGATCTACGTCTCTTGCAGTTTGAATCGTGTTTACCATTTCTCGTCGCCGTGAGATGGCCTTAGTCGCCTGCTCGACGTTAACCCCTTATAACTGTTTATCTAGTGTAGCAAAGGGGTTAAAATCACCACGGGAGAATGTGCTTCCTAGTGTCCATGCTAACATGCACACAGACTTGTGAAGGCAACCTAAAGTAATCCAGACCAAAAAGGTGACTGCCAAGCGTGTAATATGCAAAGAAGTACCTAACGGAGAAAGAAACTTAGAAAAGACGAGTACAACACAATTTATTAATATTTCGGGTAAATACCCTTTGTCAAAATAGACAAACAAACAAACAGAGAGATTAGCCGCTACTTATCTTCATTAACAGAAGAATACTACTTATTACAGAAAGATACTACTTATACTAATATTACTATTTCCTTCTGCCAATGAAGATAAGTAGCGGCTAATCTCTCTGTTTGTTTGTTTGTCTATTTTGACAAAGGGTATTTACCCGAAATATTAATAAATTGTGTTCACGGTACCCGTCTTTTCTAAGCGTGTTTCTTTCTCCGTTGGGTACTTCTTAACATAAAGTAAGTCCGTTTTTGTGGAAAGGGAGATTATTTAAAATTATTTTATCCTGGCGAGCAAACGAAATGCGACATTTTCGGAATCATCGGAAACACTAAGTCGCATTTTGTTTTGCTCGTCAGTATATTACAAGAAAATCAAATCTCTCTTTGCACAAACAAGTGACTTACTGTCTTTGACCTTGACAGTGCAGCACTACCCTTAACTTCAGACGCTGGCATCCAAGCAGTTTAATTTACTGTTCCCTGTATACTCCGCGACAAATAACTATGCATCAACCTTAGGATATCCACGGTCACCATTAGGCGATATCGGTTTATTTCACTCGCAAGGTATTTTCAGGGGTGGAGAAACAATTTGCGATTTACCTCACAATTTTGTCTACTCCAAGCGACCTTGACCTTGAAAGGGGCACGCAGTAATATACTGACGAGCAAAAGAAATGCAACATTTTTGGCATCACCGGAAACACTTTAGTCGCATTTCAAATGTCGCATTTCGTTTGCTCGTAGTGTTTCCGATGATCCAAAACTGTCGCATTTCTTTTGCTCGTTAGTATCCATGACATCACATATATTGTCATCCGCACGTTTTTCTCAGTGTCGTTTTCTGTCTCTTGTTGGGAACAATTACGTGGTGGTCTGTATTAGTTTTACAGGAATATCTGTACATATTTTTGCTTATTTGAACACTAGCCACTGTAGAGGAGGGACCGAAATTTGTTGCTACGGAAGTGCACTCAGACGTTTTGACGTTTTTGGTTCGATGCAAATGACCACGTCACCTATAAAAGCAAAAACAGTAAGTAGAAGGATGCACGTGGTATGAAACTGGGCTCTCGAGGGTCAGTTACAGAGATTTGTTCACCCTCGGATATAATGTTTTGGGTCAAAATGCTCGATAAAGCTCGCGTTCATAAAATAATTATACCCGTGGGTAAAAATATGCCTTGAACCCACTTGAACCCTATTGTCTACGCACGATATCACCATCCTTGCCCCTTGTAGCAAAACGCCTTCGGGCCCACTGCGGCCGTCGTGGGTCCGAGGACCTTTGCTCACCTCGCGCTCTCTCTCTGTTTGCACTGCCAGCGAGAGGATGAGAGACTTTGGTCTTGACTATGATACGCCGTTAAGGCGAGCTAGGACACATCAGCGCAATTCGTTTGGGTTTATGGATATATGTTTTATTGTATATCATTAGAATCAGTATTTGTCTGTCCTGAACGCTCCGACATGCCCATTTAGTCACGTGTGCTCACCGTTGTCATGACCTGAACGAACACTAAGTGACCGTTACACCTGGTTGCTAAGGAAACAAAGTTTGGCTACCGTTGATGCTTCTGAAAAAAACAAATTTGGTCAAATATATCAACTGATATCATCATTATGGAATGTTAGTGGCGATTTTGAATATCTTACCTGGTTTTGAAGAAAAAATATTTTTATATGAATGATCTGGTTTTGGTCATTTTTTGAGTATGTTAGCCAAGGGAAGCTATTCATAGCTCCCAAACGCAAGCTGAAATTAAACAGTCGGCACTGACATTCCATAACAAACCCATTTGTAAACTTGCGTGTAAAATTTCACTATCATCTGACAAGTACATTTTCAGATATTTGTTTCCTCAGTAAATACCACCCCCCAAAATTACAATTTTGAGAAAACCGCAAAAACAAGTTTCAGCAATGTGCCATTTTCCCCCATCATACACAGCTCTAACATGTCACCTGAAATCGTTGGCTTATGATGTTTTTCACACGAGAAAACCTTTATGCAGTGCAGACATGCAAAATTTCCAGAAAACCTCTGTGTATTATGACCTACACCCCGATGCTTTAGTTTTGCATGCTTAGTGATCATTACTTGTTGTACTCAGCCTGCACACTTATTGTATCCAGTTTGTTAATAAGCACTAATGTCACAACTGCTTGGTGAAAGTAAACCATTTTAACGACATTCTAAATTGCTAGGATCACCAAACAAACCCTCTTGGATTAGGTATTGTGAACCGCGTGTAGACACAATGATGCACTACTGAAGCACCCCAGTTCATGTTTGTTTTCCACTGTATACGCTTCCTTCAGAAAACTGGTATTCAGACAGAATGTATGGTAGATGTAAGCAGAAGGTTGGTACAGTAATTGGCAATATTTGTCAGGGTCCATACTTACAACCATAGGTTCCCAACTTAGATGCAGTTGCACTTATCAAAGTGTGACTCACTGGTGAAACCAATCTGTCCGGGCTGTTTTGTCAATGTAAGAGTATCTGTGTGTGTTTACTGTGGTAACACATGACGTTGGGCCAAGACGCCTCCTGCAAGTTTTATTTACTGCTTCCTCTTCTGCACCGTGAACGAGGTTTTAAAGGGGCCGTAAACATGGCCGATGTCTGAGTAATTTGGTTAATTTCAATTCTCGGCACGTTTGTAATACACATGATGGAAAACTGTGATTTACTTTGGCGTGTGAAGACAGGGAGGATACGATATACTGCCAGACGAAGTCAAAAGACAGTGAGTCTATATTTTTGTGAAAAGCAAGGTTTTCATTTGTAAAACGACAATGAACGTCTTCGCATTCTGCTAGAATGTATTACTTTCTTTCGCCTTCACATTAAGTGCATTTTTATGAAAAGCGAGATTTCAATTGTATTACAAGGAAAATCTTGCTTTTCAAAAAAAAAAAAAAAAAAAGAAAAAGAAAAAAAAAAGAAAAAAGAAAAAAAAGAAAAAACAAAAACAAAATGAAAATGAAGCCAGAATTCATGTGCCTGGCATCCCCATCCTACTTAGCTCTGATACACTACAGCGGGAGAGGTTGGTTGGTTGTTTGGTTGTACATTTCTTCACCCATTTAACCCCAAGGTTACATTTCCGATATTTTGAGGTGCCACCTAAGGACTGTGTACCAACTGCAGGAGATAAATCGACCATGATAATTGAAGGGTGGTGCCAGATTAGCTTGGCGCCTGATGGCGCCATGCTAATCTGGCACCACCCTTGAATTATCATGGTCGATCCATCCCCTGCTATAATGCTTCGAGGCTAAATGGGCTAACGTCCCAATAGCAACAAGATTTTCTCAGGACGTTCCTGCGCTGCCCGTGGAAAAAAATCCAGAACGTGCGTGTAATGTATGTCGCCAGCCGGTCTAATAAATAAACCTAAAACACTGGTGGGACGCAACAGCTTCATGCTAACAATCATTTATCGTACCTTTCTTTACAACACCAGAGTAGACAATCATTACCGTTACACAATATATACAGGGAAATGATAAATAAAAAGCATGATCTGCTAATTCATAACTTATCATCTCTTAGGTGCAGCAGACCATTTATCAACGCGCATCCAATATCTAGGACTACAGGCAGCGCGTACAGAAGGGAGAATTAAAATGAAAAAGTGAATGCACAAAGGGTCGACAGACTTATAAGACTCGGAAAAAAAGACCCTCGGTACTATAACGTAGTTTATCCCACCCAAGTCCAGGGCAGACCCAGCCGGAGGATGGGTGGAAGTGGGGGGGGGGGGGGGGGTACAGCGGCAGAGGGATGGATGGAGATAAATCCGTGGTGGTGCCAGAATAGCTTGGCGCTTTGACATGAACGATACAAACATGCACGTGCCTGGCACTCCTAATCATCTTCAGTCATGATACATAAGAGATGGGTGTCGTATAGTTCAAAGGAGTTGCCAGAATAGCTTGGCGCCTCTTGGCGCCAAGCTATTCTGGCATCACCTTTGAACTATGATAGGCGCCAAACTATTCTGGCACCATCCTTGAATTATAAGAGGCTCCAAGCCATTCTGGCACCACCCGTGAATAGTAAGAGGCGCCAAGCTATTCTGTCACCACCTTTAACTATAAGAGGCGCCAAGCTATTCTGGCACTATTCTTGAACTATAAGAGGCACCATACCATTCTGGCACCACCCTTGAACTTTAAGAGGCAGTAGCCTATTCTGGCACCACCCATCAACTTATGAGGCGCAAAGCTGTTCTGGCACGACCCTTGAACTGTAAAACTGCCAAGCTATTGTGAGACCACTCTTAAACTATACAACTGTCAAGCTGTTTTGGTATATAAGAACCGCCAAGCTATACTATCCTGGCACCACCCTTGCAGAACATGTATAAGAGCCTCCAGGCTACTCTGGCACCACAACTGAACTATGAGAGATGCTAAATTATTCTGGCATCACCCTTAAACTATCAGGAACTACCATGATTTTCCGCCTTTAAGCGCCAAGCTATTCTGGCACCGCCCAACTGTCTTGGATCCGGAACCGGTTTGAAGTCTCCTACGTTTGGGGATTTCCACCGTAAGGCTTAACGTGTGTCCTCATTCAGTTCAGTTCAAACAGAGTAAATCAAATAATATGCTAAAAACCTCGTGAATGTTTCTTTTTCAGTGTTTATTTAACTTGTAAAAACAAGACAACAACGACATCATCATCATCATCATCATCATCATTGAACAACAACAACAACAACAACAACAACAACTACTACTACTATAACAACAGTAGTACCACACGTTCTGTGTATGTCTGTGTAAAGTCCGAGACGGAAAGCGACGAATAACCAGTTTAATTAAACCATTCGCCGAGATCTCCGTAGGGGTTAATGTTCTGTGCAGACTACAGGTCAAGGAATCCTACACGAAAAAAATGTGGTCTTACTTTAGAAACACAATCTGCGTCCAGTGGCATGCAGTGAAGGGATTAAGATTGTAAAATTAACAAACAATAAACCAGGCATGTTATTTCCACCTCCGCCACATCAGTCAGATCAGAAAATACCTCACTACCGAAGCTGCCACCAAACTCGCTGTCTCTCTCATCTTATCCCGCATTGACTACTGCAACTCTCTCCTTTCCGGCCTTCCTCACTCCACCATTCTCACTCTCCAGCGCGTCCAGAACAATGCTGCCCGCCTCGTTCTCAGAAAGAAAAAATCCGACCACATCACTCCCCTGCTCAAGCTCCTTCACTGGCTCCCCATCCCCCAACGCATCCAATACAAGATCATATCTCTCTGCTACAAATCCCTGAACAACTACGCTTCTACCTATCTCTCCAACTTACTTCACCCCTACACTCCTTCCCGCTCCCTCCGCTCCGCCTCCGACCCTCTCCGCCTCCTCAACCCCCGCACCAAACTCAGCACTTTCGGCCCCCGCTCCTTTTCAGTATACGGTCCATCCATCTGGAACACTCTCCCACTTTCTCTCCGTCAGAAACACTCTCTCTCCTCCTTCCACTCCGCCCTCAAAACTCACCTCTTTCAACAGTTCTTGCACTATATCACCACACTCCCCATCCCAAGCTGACTGTCGTAATGTATTTTCACTATTTGTGGTACGTGAGTCATTGTCTAAAGCGTGAGCATGCGTGTGCGAGTTGTGAGTGCGCGCTTAGAGTTATAATTATTATAAGATAAGCGCATTATAGATACCGTAATTATTATTATTATTTATAAATTTTGAAAATTTTTGACCTTCTGCGCGGGCTTCGTGTGTAACTGAAATCCGTGTCTCCAATTTTGGAATGGATTCAATACCACCACAGGATTTTGGAAACAGAGTTGTAGCCCCTACCGGACAAGGGGCTGCTCGAACGTCAAGAGTGACGCTCGCAGCCGATCAGGCCAAAAAGGGGCACACAAGTCTGGACAAAAGCTTAATCTTCCACTAGTTTTATCCCCCTGTGTTACCACTTTGAAGGCAGACACAGATAAGAGTAGGATGTACATTGTCATCTTTCTTATCTCGCCAAAACACCCCTTTGTCTCGCGTGGTTAGGAAATGAAGCGTCTGGGAGCCCGTTGCTACGTTCCACACAGGTCTAGGAAACCTGTATGAGTTAGGTCCCCTGACGGCAGTTCCAAACGCTTGATAGATAACCTTTCGAGGCAATAATCACGAGAAAAATAAGAAAGAAAAGAAACACGGTTAAGAAAAGACGAGATCAAAAGAAAACTTTTCTTGGTGTTTCTGAAATCTTTGTTAACCCTTTCGAGACGTGCCGCCTCCAGATAAGCTGCTTTAAGCCACGTATCCGGAGGCGGCACGTCTCGAATGAGTTAATCGTCAGTTCAACGCCAAAGAGCCTCAGTCGAGTAAAGAATAATTATGGATACGCAATGCAATCAGCGGGAGGCATAGCTCCTCTTGAACCTCCGCAGTTGCTGGGAGCACGCTAATGGGGATCTATGTCTTTTGCATTTGGATCCCATTCCCTTCGCTTTGGTAGTGAAGAAGTTCAGCGTATTACTTTTCTTTGGCAGTTCTTTTCGGTTTTAATTTCTTAGCGTGTAGGTTACAGTTTAGTTACAGTGTAGTTACTGATCCAGTTCCCAAGCTATGGGGTCGAAGTCGGCCGCAGTGGGCCCTCGCACGACTGTGCGCGTGCCCATTGCGGCCGATTTCGACCCGAAACCCTTTTGCGCACTGGGGAGAGGTTTAGAACCTCAGCGGCAATAGCTTTTAACCAATGCATCTCCATGGCTGTATTTCGTGTACTTTATTGACTATGTTTCAGTTTGTTGGAGGTAGATCGACCATAATAATTCAAGTGTAGTGTCAGATTAGCTCGGCGCCTGCTGGCTCCATGCTAATCAGGCACTACCACTACCCTTGAATTATCATGGTCGACCTGTCTCCAGCTGCAGTGCTTTGTGCTAAGTGGGTTAACTGGAAAAGGTTTCTTCGTACTGTGGGTTCTCTCCTAGTTTATCTGCCTCGCACTTACACCTATTTTTCTTGTCGCGTATTTCTTTTCACTTCCGGCAGCCACCTTCCGGAACGATGTATCGACCGTGATAACTTAAAGGTACTACTTTAAAAGTTGTATTTCAGGATAAGCACCAAATAAATAATTATTGTCATCAATAGTATTCATGTTCATATTCTTCTTCTTCCTATCATTAGTTTGAAGCTTCGAACGGTATAGCCCCAGTATGTGGAACTATATCATGTTTCAGGACTATGAAGTATTTTGAATCCTGTTTGTTGAAGGGCAGTGCTCAATCAGCTTGAAGCCACAGCTGAAAATCGACCATGGTGGCTCAGTGCTAATGTCTGCATGATGAGCTTGATTGTTATATCTGAAGTTTATAACATGCGAAGCACCTTTGCACTAAAAATGTGTCACTGGAACCTCTGAATGCGCACTGTTATAGCCGATTCTTGTTATTGTAGTACCTGATTGGAGGAACCAACCTTTCTTTTGCAAATTAAAAAGTGTCTTTAACCCATAACATCCTGAGGCTGATTTTGTAAAATTTGCTTATTGTCCCATGAAAGCTGCATTACAGGTTAGGAGATAGATCAACTGTTTTAGTTCAAGGATGGTGCCTGAATAGCTTGGCGCCTGAGGCGCCAAGCTATTCTGGCACCACCCTTGAACTATCAGTCACATTTATTTCAAGCAATGGGTGTATCAGGATGAAAAGGGTTACGGGCATTTGCTCTCTCAAGAGAAGTCTTGATGGGCAAAACGTGTCACCCGACATTAGAGACCATCATTTAGGTGTCTACAGCTACCCAATGAGAGTCTTTACTTAAAGTTGATCTTCATAAGGGTGCTCGCTCAAAAGTGGGTGTGCTGCATGAGCAAAGTCGCTTTTACTACTATTTGCATCCCTATTGCGGTGTGTGACCTCTGATCCCGTCAGAATGCTATCATTATAAAGATATTCAAAACGCATCTTTTAAGTCTGCCCACTGATGACGTGTTCGTGTGTGTGTCTGTGTGTGTGTGTGTGTGTGTGTGTGTGTATGTGTGTGTGTTGTGTCTGTGGGTGTGTGTGATAGTGTATATGCACATACATAACCAGTGTTTGGTTTTGTTCTTTTATTTGGTTAATATTTATTTATTTGTGTATTTTGTTTGCATTATGTTAAAAAAAACAAAACAACAAACAAACATTGTAAAGCGCCTAGAGCTCCGTGATGAGGAGGTTATACGCTACATCAATACCCATTATATTATTATTATTATTATTATTATTATTATTATTATTATTATTATTATTATTATTATTATTATTATTATTATTATTATTATGTCGTTGTTTTGCCATTTTGACATGCACTTTACACGCTTGGCGTTGCCGTCAGGTGCGATTTTGAGTTTCTCAAATCATAATACTTCAGTCCGACATGTACTCTAATCTGTTTCCTTTTCGGACTAATGGGGCGGGAAATCGTTCTTGTCCTTTAGTTACACACCATGTTGTGCATGTTTCCTGGGGACAGGCGGTGGTTATGCTCTCAAAATGCCCCCCCCCCCCCACACTCTTCACATCTAGAATGTAACGTCTCAGATTTTAGCATTATGTCGTCCACTTTTGCTAAGCAAATAGTGTCGGGAGGAACCATGGGATTAACTCATTTGAGATGTGCCGCCTCCGGATACACGGCATAAGCCGCGTATCCGTAGGCGGCGCACCTCGAATGAGTTAAATGGGGGTGGGGGTGAGGGGAGTGGGTGGGGTGGGGGAGGGAGATGAACGGGGAGAATCCATAGTTATGTGCCTCTGATAGGCTCCGAGTGTCAATGGAATAGTGACGCTCGGAGCCGGTCAGGGGCACATAACTCAATGATTTCCTCTCCCTGTAGGGAGACGAATTCTCGCGGTAGCGCGCAAGAGAGTGCCTGGTTTCTTATCGTCAGTCTTGGCTTCTGGAGAATGCAGTAAACACTTGTACGCTAACAATGATTTGATGAAATCGCTCTTTTGGGAGGCGTGTGCGACGACTGCATGTGTACCAGCGAGCGGGAGATAGATCGCACGCCAAAGTTTAAGGGTAGTGCTAGATTAGCTTGGCGCCTTTCCAGGCGCCAAGCTAATCTGGCACTACGCTTAAACTTAGCACCTTTTCGTTCTTTGAAGGGTAAATAATTATATTGTCCTATTTCTTTTACGCGTATGGTCTGGCAGAGCCGCGATCAGGCACTACATTTCCGCTATCACGGTGATCCATTCTCTTCCCATCTACAATGACATGGAAAGTGCCCGAAGATGTGGAGCGAAAATAAACATGACTCTAGTGCACTGTCAAGACCTCTTTCAATCGGATGCGTTTTTCAGTCTGTCGCGCGAACCCAAAATGATACATTATTTAACTAAATGCGAGGGTGTAATCTTTATTGACTTAACCAGCAGAGAGGTATACGTTGTCACAAGCCCCGGCACCTGCTTGGGGTTCGTGGGAATCTATGCCTCTTGCAGACGGACTTAGCTCAGTCGCCGGAGGACCAGTGTTTAAAATTGTACTCTTTTCAAAGCAGAAGGAACGGCAGGGGAATTATTCCCCCTCCTCAAAAGACTCTCGTCACGCTGGCGCAGTCGACGTGCTACATTAGCTAATCTTCACTCGAATGACACTTGTGTTAAACCAACGCCGCGCAAGCGACGGGTGCCTGTGCCAGAGACTCTCTTTTCTGTTGAATGGGCGCAATTTTAAGGCGAATTTGACATGTTTCATTCGAACACGCTCCGACTTTCAAAAGCCTTGAAATTTTCGAATTACGACGCAAGTCTTGTTTTTTCGTCAAGTGCGCAGGGGCATGAAATGAAATGATGAAAATCTACCCTTGACGATTGCAAAAAAACATCAGGCCGACGTCAGACCGCGAGTCGGGCGGCCGTGCGCGGGCGACTTGCGGCCTGACGTCGTCGGCCTGATGGTCTTTTACTCGCTGGGCGTACTTTCCGTTTTAAATTTTCATTTTGGGCATCCCGGGAAAAATTTCCCTTTCATGTCATCTTCATCTTGACGTCGTAAAAATGACAGCTATTGCCTTTTCCAGTGCGCAAAAATTGTTTCAAATTTTGCGTTGAAAAAGGCCGGCATTCTAGTCAGCCACATAATAAGCAACAGATAAACGGGCCGACCTCCGCCGCTCTCGCCCTGTCCAACTGCGGCTGACGTTGGCCGGAGGACCGGCTTTTTATGCGCACTGGGCAATGGGCAAGAAAGGTTTTGTAGTTTTGGCTCGCTGTTCACATCATTGTCTGGAACCCCGCATCTGCGTGTCGGATTTTTATCATTGAAAGGCAACTTTTTATGTGAAAAGGCAATTTTTCTCGAATAAACAGCATTTCAGAAGAGAGAAGACCGCATAACGAAGCTTGTAAACACAGGCACAGGATGATCGTTGCGTTAACTCACTCGAGGTGCACCGCATCAATAGCTGGGAAAGTGTCGTGTAACGTTGCCGTCGGCAACGCTATACACTTCTGCAGCTATTGATGCGGGATTCCTCGAATGAGTTAGAAGACGTCATCGACAGAAGACAGAATAACAAAGCTTGTGAACACAGGCACGGGATGATCGTTGCGTTAACTAACTGCAGGAGCCACGCATCAATAGCTGCGAATGTGTCGTATAGCCTTGCCGGCGGCAACGCGATACGACACTTCCGCAGCTATTGATGCAGGGCGCCTCGAATGAGTTAATCGACGTCATTGACAGCCGAATCTTAGTTTTCAATGACTCATTGTTGACCTTTTTGTGACTTTGATCTACAGACTAGTTATACAAATGTGCGATTAAAAAAAATAAAAATAAAATGGCAGGTATCTTCGTACCAGTCTTGACGTATGTATACACATGAAATGGTCTCAACTCCAGTGTATATTATTACTACAAGATGATAGACCGACTATAGATGGGTGGTTGTACAGAGAATGCGTAGCCAAGGATGACCTGTTAATTTACTTAAGAAGCCATGAGACAGGAATAGGAAGTTCAGACTGGAACTGCACAACAGCTAACATTCAACTGTGAAGACGTTTGTAGATCTACACCTAGGACATGCTGGAGTCCTGGGCAATGACAGAACGAAATCCTTGTTGACACGGCAGAAATGAAACATGGTCTACGCATGAGCAGATTATACATGTTGAGAAAACTGAGGAAGAATTTACAGGAACAGTGCAATGGCTATCACACAAACCGTCGCCTCCGTTGTAGGAAAAAAAGAGAGACAGGCAGCGGCCGCTGCAGAGGGGCAAACTTGAAAAAGATGTGAACGATTCATATTAAGTCGTCCAGTAAGGACACAATATCATCAATAACAACAACAACAACAAACAAAAACAAAAACACTTGAGAAATGGGTCTTTTCAAGCACTGAGATCCCACCTTGAACTAACTGAACCTAGTTGATATGAACTGACCTTTCATTAGGAACATCATCAAAACTATCATCAAATCAAGTTTATGTCCAGTCAAAATATAAGCAGTTTCAGAGATATTACTTGGAATAATACACAGTGTGAAACTAACACGTCCAGTCAAGTACTTCCTGAGAGCTTACATAAAAGACAAGAAAAAAATATGGCCGCTGTGACCTTGACCTTAACAATAGCGGCTTAATCTGTTTGTGACTGACACGTTATTTTACAAATGAATATCGTCAGCTTAGTGTTGAGCTCAATCGATTTCAAGGTTGAGAAAAGAAAAAGGCACGCACAAGAAAACAAAATATAAAAAAAAAATAAATAAAAAAAAAGAAGAAGAATACAAGATCACAAAAATTCAGACACGCCAAATCCAGTATAACCACTTCTCAACCTATGTAACAAGAGAGGGTAACAAAGGTTATCCATGAGCTGAGTCGTCTACCAGTATTGTCAACAAGAATATATCCGCCACCTCCGGCTGTAAAGTGTCGAACGTTAAGTCAGAGAAAGTTCATTTTTTTCTAAATGTTATTTATCACACTTACTGGCATTTTCTGACATTACACCTTTGTCGAAGGTCACTAAAGCATGTACATATAGGAATGTAATGTAATAAACTTACTGTATGCTTAGTAGCTGGGCAGTGGGCAGATGTTCACATCTGCACGGGACATAGACGACCCGGCCCCCACGAGTCCCCTGCTGCCTTGCAGGCCTGGCCGCTTGGCTGCGGAAAGGCTAAGGGAGGAAACCCCTGACATCAAAGCCCCCGTGTCTCCGGGGAAGGCTTTTGAGCCAGAGACTAAGACAAGGACAGTCTGATATAAAACCTACGACCCGAGGACCTCGATGCCACCGTCCCAGCTTGCTAGGCCATGGCAAACGAACCAATGTTTAAAGGGTGGGGCCAGTACTGCGCACACTGCACTCCACCAAAAAGCTCCACCGCGCAGGCTTTAGGAAACGCCCACGGACTATGCTTAGTTAGTCCTAACCATTTGACATAATGATCAAGATTCAGACAAGTTTGTCTAAATTATATGATGTGCCGTATAGCAACTGACCTCTCGCTACCTTCACCTTTTATGAAGGTCATTCCGTTTGGGACGTTTAAACAGGTCTTACCATCGACTTTCACCATGCCAAATTTAAAGTATGTGGTTGAACCAGCCTCAGATAAAATACATGCATTAACGTTTACCGCGGTCAAATAATAGTATGACCTTAACCCTTTTAGCGCCATCGGCGCATTTTCCGAATTTGGGAAGTGTTACTTAACGACTATGTACCACTTGGCCAGGAGGTGGATTGACCACGATAATTCAAGGGTAGTGCCAGATTAGCTTGGCGCCTTCAGGCGCCAAGCTAATCTGGCACTACCCTTGAATTATCATGGTCAGTCAATCTCTTGCTGTAGGGTGTTGGCGCTGAAAGGGTTAATAACGGCCGGTAACTGACAGGCTGGCGTACAAACAAACAAAACATGATTGTGTACCATTTACATACACTCACATTGGCATTCAATTGTAGCAAAACGCATTTTCATTCCATATAGTATGGGTTGGCTGTAATCCTGATATAATTGAAAAGTGTCTGTAAGAGTTATCTCCCCTTATTTTAACGGTCGCAGAAAAGTGAATGTTACCAATCGAAACTGCGTTAAAAACTGCACACAACTTCCAAACTTCATAAGTCTGGGACAAAGTTGCATTATAGTTGGCGGTGCTGTCTAGACTACTAGAACCTCTGTCTTCTGTACTGACCACATCACATAAGTAGCCATGAAATTACAATTAGACCAGAGGTGATGAATCTTGGTATTTACTTCGACTGTCATTTGTCCACGGGGTGGCAGGTCAGCCACAATTCTCGCACTGCATACTTAGAATTAGGCAGGCTGAGCATCATTAGACCATTAATGACAGAAATGACCACTGCCCAGCTTGTCTGTGTGCCCTCAGCATCCTTCCTTGTCTTGATTATTGCAGTTATCTTCTTGCAGGCCTCAGAGCAACTAATACCCAGTGCATGCGAAACAAAGCAGCTAGATTACTCGCTCGCAGAAAACGTTCAGACCATGTTACCCCTCTGCTGAGAAGTCCATTGGCTGCTTATTATTAGCAGAGTATTAAGCACAAACTGTCTACCCTGGCATACAAGCACTTTGACAACACACTTCCCTTGTACCTCTTCTATAGTCTCTGCTCTTCAAACCCTGCTCATAGCCTTCCTTCTTGTTCCCAGAAGTTGCTTGTTCAACCTTGAATTAACTTCACACCTTCACTGCCGAGAAAAAGTGAACGCGATCCAACTGCAAGAGACACAGATCCTCTGAGCCCCCGCGACTGCGGGGGCTCATGAGGATCTATGATTCTTGCTGAGACCACTTGTATCTTTGCCTCCTCTCTCTTGCTGAGACCAGTTTGTATCAACGTTTCTTGGATGGTTGTGGCTGTTGAATGAACCAAGATTTCACAAACAAAAATGTACGTACAGTGGCAGGGAAGGGGCTTAACTAGACTGGAAGTCTACAGGGGCTCGTTCCTTCCAGTATCAAGTCTGCCATGTGTTGAATTCGTTACCTGATGATGAGAGCGCTGAAAACCTCCATGCTGTTATGCTCGTAATGCTGGGGCACTGGTTCGGGGAAAATTAAAATTGAGAAAAGAGAAATGTCTTCAGCTTCTGTCTGAATGTCTTGATGTTGACATAGGCAAATTTCAGGTCATCGGGAATGTTGCTCCACAAGGAAGGGGCTGCATTTCTGAAAGAGCGTGCGCCGTACCCCCCCCCCCCCCCTTTTTTTTTTCTTTTTCTCATGGTAGCTTAGTATGGCGCCACGTGACTGAGAAGAAGAACGGAGACTGCGTGCTGGTATGTAAGCAGGAACACGTCCAGCAGTTCCATGCTCTCCTTGTCCGTCAGTCCCCCACACTCAGTGTCTTTAAAACCAACCCGAAAAAAACATCTATTTACACCAGCATATCAGGGTTAAGTTTAGTCTCACTATGTTGTACATTTAACTCGTGTCTGCAAGGTGAGTTTGCCTCTGTCAGTTCCACTGATATCCATTGTAATTTTCTTTTTAACCCTTAGGGTGTTGGTAGCGATTTAAACAGCTACCGGCACGCACAGAGTTAACAGAAGCGACGGAGGTATTGAATGAATGTAGTTTGTGTGACTGAAGACTATTTCGGGCATTCTGATTTTCTTCTCATTATTATCTAATTTTTCCTTATCCCTTGGACTCCCAGAATTAGATGACTCCACATTCTGTAGAAGGGAAGTCATTTAGTTTTGGGAGTCAAAGGCTAATGCCATTTCTGATGCAAACAGAAAAAACCCCATACTAACGAAGAAAGAAACACGCTAGCAAGACAATTACAACAGAGATGTGTGTAATTGTCTTTTCTAAGCGTGTTTCTTTCTTCATTGGGATGTTCTCTGCATGTATAACAGTCAGTTTCTGATGTTAGAACATGGATGATAGCCAACAAACTAAAACTGAATGAAGATAAAGCAGAAGCCATGCTAGTTTCCTCTACCAGAATATCTTCTTCCTTACGGCAGTCCATCACAATCCTAGATACTGAAGTTAGTTATTCTGCTCAGGTGAGAAAGCTTGGCGTCACCATTAATTGCAGTCTCTCTCTAAAACGACGCGTTTTGAATACCTGTAGATCTGCATTTATTGAACTGCGTCGCATTAGCTCCATCAGGCATCTTCTCACACTAGAAGCCACTAAAACACTGGCCTGCTCCTTTATCTTGTCCCGACTCGATTACGGCAATGTACTCCTGTGTGGCTGTCCTCAGTACCTTCTGGATCGGCTCCAGAGGGTGTAGAACTGAGCAGCACGGCTTGTTGTCGAGGCAAAAAAGTCAGACCACATCACACCCATCCTGTGTTCACTCAATTGGTTGCCTATCACATCTAGAGTACAATACAAAGTGCTGTTCATCTGTCATACCTCTCTGTCTTCTTCTACTGGCCCTGTCTATCTTTCTGAGCTTCTTCATTTGTACACACCTTCAAGATAGCTCCGTTTCTCAGCGGACATTAAACTATTACGCTTTCCGACTGTGAGAACTAAGTCTTTTTGGCGAGAGTTCTTTCTCATACCAAGGTCCATTTCTTTGAAATAAACTCCCACAGTCCCTCAGATATGTCTTTAAAGACGCATTTATTCATTTAAACGTGCATTCACCGTTATAATTTTTCGTTGTTAGTGACAGCTGCCTAGTGTATCCGTTATTAGATTTATGGTACACAAATATCTTTTGGTGTGTGTGATCATTTCTTGTTGGAGTGTTCACTCTGTTAATCTTATTTTCCTCGTATATATTGTTGCTTGAGTGTGTATGTTAGGGAATATATATGTGCTGTAGGATGCAACAAGGTGTATGAATGTTAGTATGTCATTTGTACGGCGAATAGAGTTTTTCTATCGAAAGTATAGGCGCCTTAAAATTATTATTATTATTATTATTATTATTATTATTATTATTATTATTATTATTATTATTACAAGTTTGGCAGTGACCTGTTTTGGTCTAAATTTTGTTGCAACGAGTTTTGCGTCCTACGAGCATACATCCTTTGAGAGCGCGTTTCATTCTCTGTAAACGTCTGTTGGTTACTTTATGGACATCTTGGAAATTAACAACGGACTGAAATTATTTCATCACTTCTGATACTTAGCGTCAGAGGATGGAAGCAAGTACCGCACAAGGCGCACATTCTGAATTCAGACATCACGATTTCCTGTTGATTCAATTGCCAGGGGTCAGCAGAATGTGTTTTAAAAACATTCTGTCTACCGTATTGAAAGTAAGGTAGGCTTTGAAATGGGGCTGGTCGGAGGGCGTTCCGTAGAGTGCATACGATTTGTTGGGCCGGCGGGCCCCGAATTCTGGCAAAAAAGTGACAAGATAAAAATGACGTCACGTCTAGCGAAGCAAACCTTGCTGGAGAACGAACATTTGGCGCCAAACGCCGTATGTGTGTGTGTGTGTGTGTGTGTGTGTGTGTGTGTGTGTGTGTGTGTGTGTTTTGTGTGTGTTTGTGTGTGTGTGTGTGTGTGTGTGTGTGTGTGTGTGTGTGTGTGTGTGTGTGTGTGTGTGTGTGTGTCTGTGACAGATACTAGAGCCAGCATTACAGATTAGGAGTATAGATCAACCAGTTTAGTTCAAGGGTGGTGCCAGAACAGCATGGCGCTTCAGGTGCCAAGCTATTCTGGCACCACCCTTGAACTATCATAGTCAATTTATTTGAAGCAAAATTGTATAAGGATGAAAATGGTAAATATTGTTGGGAAGTGAAACCAGCTTTCAAAACTGACGCGGCCATTTGCATCTGACCGGAAAACTCATGCTCCCGTGGCTACATAATTATCATAGGTATCTCTTTTACAGTGCCTGGTGTTCGGATTAGAAGAAATGTATGCACATTCCTGTAAAAATAATACAAACCACCGCGGAATAACAAGAGCTAGAGAACGACAGCAAAAACTCGTAGTTAGGTAAATTGCCATTGAACGCCGCTTCAGAACGTGCCCTGCGAGTGGTGTAATTAACATTTTCTCTAAGCTGCCTGATGACGTACGCAGATTCTTTCCTGCCTGTACAATTATGCAGGATACTTTGACATTTTCTTTTGCTTTTGAGAGAGTGGAGAATATGCCACAAATAACTGCAGGAGGAAGTAAACAAGCCCTTTCCGGTCCAGACCGTTACATTATAATTATGCCTACTTCATTGTGGGGATGGTGTTGGTATGAATATAATTGCTACTTTCTGGGCAAACTACCACTGTGGCCCTTCCGTTCGTGCGACACTGACATTTTTGTTTTACATTCCATCGGTTCTATAACGATCTAACGATTGTGCTCGCTATCACCATCATCCTCATCATCATAATAGTTATGTGGTGATGTGATAATCCTAAATTTTAGAGATCTTCCACTGATCCCTCTGCCTTCTTTCGTGCACATCAAATGAATCGGCGAGAAAGTCACTAGAGCCTATACCTGAGCGTACGATGCTTAATTTGGAATCTCTCAGCAATAAAGAGAGATCACGGCAAATCTCCACCTCTTTTTTTGAGGTCTCCAAGAGACAGAGATTTAAATCATTTGAGACGTGCCGCATCTGGATACGCGGCTTTATGCCGCGTATCCGGTTGCGGCACGCCTCGAATGTGCTAAGCCAGTTGGACCATTTTATCTGCGCGAGGCATATATTTGTCATGTACACCCGCAACTCTTGAGGTCCGCAACTAGGACGGTGATTTGTGTCACTCGCTCAGCCAACTCTTACCATCTCAAAGAGGCATATATTCTCATGAGCCCTTGCAGTCTGCGAATGCATTGGCTCATGAAAATCTATGCCACTTGCTCGCAGTATCTTTTATTACTGACGTACTCAGACCGAAACTGTCAGAGACTGAGCCGTAAAATCAGGACGAAACAGGAGGCAGCAGTATTACCAATAGTCAGTCTCCACATGGTGACCAGACACGAAGCTGTCAATTTTTCTACTAAGGCCGGGGTTTTGTGTTACAATTTTCTGGGCGATTACATTCCGGTCAGGAGACAGATCCTGATCAACTTTGACAATGTAAGGGTAGTGTATGATTACATTTATAGTCTACTTCGCTTATAACAAGGTCGGATAAAATAAAAGTCGGATATAACAACACTTTTTTTGTTAAGAGGTCCAGACAACACTCTGTCTGTGTAAATTACTTCGCTTATGACAAACTTGGGATGTAACCAGACTAATGCTTCCCCCGGCAATTTGTTATGTCCGGAGTTTACTGTACAAACAGTTTTACTTTCCACTTTTGCTCACCCCTTTTAACTCATTCAGCCCGACGCACGTATTTCCCAAATTTTGGAGGAGTCTTCTAACGACCTGTTGCAGGAGATAGATCGACCATGATAATTCAAGGGTAATGCCAGATTAGCTTGGCGCCGACAGGCATTATCCTTGAATTATCATGGTCGACCCATCTTCTGCTGTAGGGCGTCAGGGCTGAATGGGTTAATTTCAGATTGACTGTGATCGTCGAAAGTAGTGTCTAATTTGCCCTTTGCAGCATTACAAAAAAAAAAAAAAAACTTTTTTGGTGCTGGTTACTTTTCATAGCTAGCAGTACAGGCAAAAAAGACGGGCTTGTCTAGCATGTCCATTGATAGGTGCTGGTAGATCAAAGTGTCGCAATTGCAGTGCGCCTGACTTAATCAGTATTCAGGCCGTACTCCACTGATAGGCAGTATCAGTCCCTGTCCTCCATAACCCGCTCCTCAATGAAACCCGTTCCTTATTACTCTTGTCGCGTGGAAATTCTAGCCTGAATGAACCAACCAAACAACCATGTTATTACTACATTATGAAAATTATGCGACTGTCGTAGTTCATGGGTAATGCCCGATTATCTTGGCGCCTTTCCAGACGCCAAGATAATTGAGCACTACCCTTGAACTGTCATTGCGGCTGGTCCATCTCCTGCTCCGGTAGTCTACATGACAACTAATGATGCAGTGGTATCGGTGGTGGCAAAGACGCTGCATCAGTGGAGTGGAGAGCTTAGTGGTGGCCAGGTTGGACGTGGGCGTTTCCAGTCGAAAAAAGGTCCTCGGGCTGATGTCGGCCGCGGTTGGTGCCAACCGCGGCCGACGTCAGCCCCAGGACCTATTGCTGGCTGGGTGAGTCGTGCCACGGTCGTGACAAGTGAGGACAACACAACAGTACACATGGCACGTAATTTTAATGGCCACTAGACATGTATAGCTCTCTCCTGCCGAGTTAGCGAACCACACTTCGAGCTCATTGGGGCCTAGCTTTCAGGCGGGTTGCAGGATGTGAACGACATTATAATGTTATTAATTTACACTGTTTTGATGTGTGAGACTCCTGGAACTGTTAACGAGTATACTGATTGTACGCATATTTTATTTTCTAGATGATAGGCACACACTCTCGATAATCTCATTCGAGCGGTTTTAAGGTATTCGTACGGAGGAAGACTCTTTAGCACATCCCTACGTCACTTCCGCAGTCTCCCCTCGCATTTTTTTCTGACACCTCTGATGTTAAAAAAAGTGATACGCTTGCTGCTGTTGGGGTTATGTTACACTATTTGTGTCAAACACAGTGGACAGTCTTTGACTGGGCATGCATGTTATTGAATGGAAACCTTCAGAATCCTATCTGTTCTCCGTTAGCGAAAACTTGTACTAGCTTGCTGTTGTCAGCCCTAACGATAAAGTTCTAACTTGCAGCCAGCTAAGCTCACTAAAAGAAACGAAAGCCACTTCTTAGATGTATCCGTTTATTTGAAATGTAGCTGATACAAAGTGAAAACCCAAATGAATATATTCAAGATGATAGCCTTCGGGAAGGAAGTTAGCTTTATACTTAATTCACACTATGGGTGGGTACAGGCACACTCAAAATCTGCAGAAACACTCACAGACTGGAAAATGCTTTATTCCAAACGATATGTCATCTTTTGTCAAGCACAAGGGACTAATTTTCCCTTCACAATTGTTTTTGATGTGATGCAGCATAACATTCGATGTGACGTTTTCGATTATTAAAAAAAAAATTATTAGTGCGTCACCGTAAAACGTCATGTATTTTTGCAAAGGATGTGTGCTGTTCCATCCCATTATTTTCGCGTCTCTGATGGCTTCTGCTGGCTAAATTGACACGCTGTTACATTCTTTATAAAAACGTTAGCACGGGCGTGCATTCACTCACTGACAATTATTTCATGAAACGGTGATGTAAATTAACAAATTATAATAGATTATCTCATTCCAGTACAGTTTCGAGATACATATCGTAAATAGTGTGATCCTGCCCACAAACTTAGGAATGCCTACTACAGTCATTTAGAACAGGCTACCTAAAAATGCAGGACTTAGCTGTTCAATTATGGGTGCTGAAACCATTTCCAGAATGATGACAATAGTAAAGAAATGTCCTTTGGTCCCCTGCTTAATCAAAACCCGCGAGTGCATATCAGTCTCATTTCGACTGTTCAGTGCAAAAATTGCTGACCTTTCCAAATCCGTGGCTGTTTGTAACCCTTCAAACACGCACGTGGTTTAAGGATGCAGACAAGAGAAACTATTTTGTCAGAACACAAAAATACGAGTCTATTATTACATTCTTTAAACGGTAATAGCGAGTGTTAGAAGAGCTTGCGCGTGTTAGGCATTGTCTCTAGTGAAGGGCTGGGACACGAGGGAATTTAAAGAAGTCATTTCTAAAGCTTTTTCATGGATATGAAATTTGAGTGCTGTCACCTTAAAGCTGTATCTTAAAGTATCCACGCGCATGCACACACAAGTACGCACGCAGTCACTGACGTACGAACACACACACACAGGCGCACAAACAGGACAGGCGCAGACCCCCCCCCACCCCCCCCCACACACACACAGACACGCACACACGCACTAACACACACACACGCAGGCACAAACACACACACACACACACACACACACACACACACACACACACACACACACACACACACACACGCGCGCACAAACACACACGTCAACACACATGCACACGAAGGCACGCATGCACGAACAGACTTCCACTGAACACCTACTGCATGCAATAGGGACTACCCCCAGGCGCCCCGCAATCCGCTGGAGAATATCCAGTCCTGCCCCCGTGAGGGGAGGTTAGTGCATGAATATTCTCTAACAGACCTACTGGGTAGATTTAGGATTTTGCCGCCTGCGATAGGTTTCGCCCCAAGAGCGGGGGGATGGGGGGGGGGGGGGAGGGGGGTAGACGGGGGGAGGTGGTGGGGGGTGGGGGGCTCGTTAGGTAGGCATACGGCGTAATCTGACAAATTGCAAACACAACGCCTGTACTAGAAGCCGCCTCCAGAAATTACTGGTAGCACCACTAGTACACGCGGATTGCATCCCTAAAGTTTTATGTGGTGTTGCAGTGGAAGAAGACAGACTAATTTTTGAAAAGGCAACATCTAGGCAATTTAGTGGTGTAATTGTTCTTTACTTTTAAACAAAGGCGTCGCCCAAAGCCCAAAATGCACTCAGTCAGATTAGCTCCAAGGGACATATATATATATATATATATATATATATATATATATATATATATATATATATATATATATATATATATATATATATATATATATATATATATATATATATAAATATATATATATAATTTTTCAATAAATTCTGAGAATGCTGTGCTAATGCCATGGAAATCCAGGCTGGTAAGCTTGCATTGTGTCATCAGGACATCAGCTGTCCTTTAGTGACTGCATCGCTTATTAGATTTTTTGAGCCTTCCGCTGAACACCTACTACATAAAGTAATAGGGACTACCCCCAGGCGCCCCGCAACCCGCTGGAGAATATCCAGTCCTCCCCCCGAGAGGGGAGGCTAGTGCATGAATATTCCCAAACAGATCTTGGACCTGCTGGATAGATTTAAGATTTTGCCGCCTACGACCGGTTTCGACCCAAGGTGGGTCTCATCAGAGGCGTAACCTGAAATTGCAAACACAACGCATATACTAGAAGCCGCCTCCAGAATTTGACTGGTAGCAACCACTAGTCCAGCGTGGATTGCATCCCTAAAGCTTTATGGGGTGTTGCAGTGGAAGAAGACTGACTAATTTTGAAAAGGCAACACCTAGGCAATTTTGTGGTACAATTATTCATTACTTATAACAAAGGCGTCGCCCAAGCCAAAAAATGCACTCAATCAGAGTAGCTCCAAGGGACATAATTTTTCAATAAATTCTGAGAATGCTGTGCTAATGCCATGGAAATCCAGGCTGGTAAGCTTGCATTGTGTCATCAGGACATCAGCTGTCCTTTTGTGACTGCATCGCTTATTAGTTTTTTTGAGCCTTCCGCTGAACACCTACTACATAAAGTAATAGGGACTACCCCCAGGCGCCCCGCAACCCGCTGGAGAATATCCAGTCCTCCCCCCCGAGAGGGGAGGCTAGTGCATAAATATTCCCAAACAGATCTTGGACCTGCTGGATAGATTTAAGATTTTGCCGCCTACGACCGGTTTCGACCCAAGGTGGGTCTCATCAGGTAGGCATACGGCGTAACCTGAAATTGCAAACACAACGCATATACTAGAAGCCGCCTCCAGAATTTGACTGGTAGCAACCACTAGTCCAGCGTGGATTGCATCCCTAAAGCTTTATGGGGTGTTGCAGTGGAAGAAGACTGACTAATTTTGAAAAGGCAACACCTAGGCAATTTTGTGGTACAATTATTCATTACTTATAACAAAGGCGTCGCCCAAGCCAAAAAATGCACTCAATCAGAGTAGCTCCAAGGGACATAATTTTTCAATAAATTCTGAGAATGCTGTGCTAATGCCATGGAAATCCAGGCTGGTAAGCTTGCATTGTGTCATCAGGACATCAGCTGTCCTTTTGTGACTGCATCGCTTATTAGATTTTTTTAGCCTTCCGCTGAACACCTACTACATAAAGTAATAGGGACTACCCCCAGGCGCCCCGCAACCCGCTGGAGAATATCCAGTCCTCCCCCCCCCCCCGAGAGGGGAGGCTAGTGCATGAATATTCCCAAACAGATCTTGGACCTGCTGGATAGATTTAAGATTTTGCCGCCTACGACCGGTTTCGACCCAAGGTGGGTCTCATCAGGTAGGCATACGGCGTAACCTGAAATTGCAAACACAACGCATATACTAGAAGACGCCTCCAGAATTTGACTGGTAGCAACCACTAGTCCAGCGTGGATTGCATCCCTAAAGCTTTATGGGGTGTTGCAGTGGAAGAAGACTGACTAATTTTGAAAAGGCAACACCTAGGCAATTTTGTGGTACAATTATTCATTACGTATAACAAAGGCGTCGCCCAAGCCAAAAAATGCACTCAATCAGAGTAGCTCCAAGGGACATAATTTTTCAATAAATTCTGAGAATGCTGTGCTAATGCCATGGAAATCCAGGCTGGTAAGCTTGCATTGTGTCATCAGCTGTCCTTTTGTGACTGCATCGCTTATTAGATTTTTTGAGCCTTCCGCTGAACACCTACTACATAAGGTAATAGGGACTACCCCCAGGCGCCCCGCAACCCGCTGGAGAATATCCAGTCCTCCCCCCCCCCCCCCCGAGAGGGGGGGGGGGGCTAGTGCATGAATATTCCCAAACAGATCTTGGACCTGCTGGATAGATTTAAGATTTTGCCGCCTACGACCGGTTTCGACCCAAGGTGGGTCTCATCAGGTAGGCATACGGCGTAACCTGAAATTGCAAACACAACGCATATACTAGAAGCCGCCTCCAGAATTTGACTGGTAGCAACCACTAGTCCAGCGTGGATTGCATCCCTAAAGCTTTATGGGGTGTTGCAGTGGAAGAAGACTGACTAATTTTGGAAAGGCAACACCTAGGCAATTTTGTGGTACAATTATTCATTACTTATAACAAAGGCGTCGCCCAAGCCAAAAAGTGCACTCAATCAGAGTAGCTCCAAGGGACATAATTTTTCAATAAATTCTGAGAATGCTGTGATTTCCATGGCATTAGCACAGCATTCTCAGAATTTATTGAAAAATTATATGCGTTGTGTTTGCAATTTCAGGTTACGCCGTATGCCTACCTGATGAGACCCACCTTGGGTCGAAACCGGTCGTAGGCGGCAAAATCTTAAATCTATCCAGCAGGTCCAAGATCTGTTTGGGAATATTCATGCACTAGCCTCCCCTCTCTGGGGGGAGGACTGGATATTCTCCAGCGGGTTGCGGGGCGCCTGGGGGTAGTCCCTATTACTTTATGTAGTAGGTGTTCAGCGGAAGGCTAAAAAAATCTAATAAGCGATGCAGTCACAAAAGGACAGCTGATGTCCTGATGACACAATGCAAGCTTACCAGCCTGGATTTCCATGGCATTAGCACAGCATTCTCAGAATTTATTGAAAAATTATGTCCCTTGGATTGAGTGCATCTTTTTGCTTGGGGGACGCCTTTGTTATAAGTAATGAATAATTGTACCACAAAATTGCCTAGGTGTTGCCTTTTCAAAATTAGTCAGTCTTCTTCCACTGCAACACCCCATAAAGCTTTAGGGATGCAATCCACGCTGGACTAGTGGTTGCTACCAGTCAAATTCTGGAGGCGGCTTCTAGTATATGCGTTGTGTTTGCAATTTCAGGTTACGCCGTATGCCTACCTGATGAGACCCACCTTGGGTCGAAACCGGTCGTAGGCGGCAAATTCTTAAATCTATCCAGCAGGTCCAAGATCTGCTTGGGAATATTCATGCACTAGCCTCCCCTCTCGGGGGGGGGGGGGGGGGGGGGGAGGACTGGATATTCTCCAGCGGGTTGCGGGGCGCCTGGGGGTAGTCCCTATTACTTTATGTAGTACGTGTTCAGCGGAAGGCTAAAAAAATCTAATAAGCGATGCAGTCACAAAAGGACAGCTGATGTCCTGATGACACAATGCAAGCTTACCAGCCTGGATTTCCATGGCATTAGCACAGCATTCTCAGAATTTATTGAAAAATTATGTCCCTTGGAGCTACTCTGATTGAGTGCATTTTTTGGCTTGGGCGACGCCTTTGTTATAAGTAATGAATAATTGTACCACAAAATTGCCTAGGTGTTGCCTTTTCAAAATTAGTCAGTCTTCTTCCACTGCAACACCCCATAAAGCTTTAGGGATGCAATCCACGCTGGACTAGTGGTTGCTACCAGTCAAATTCTGGAGGCGGCTTCTAGTATATGCGTTGTGTTTGCAATTTCAGGTTACGCCGTATGCCTACCTGATGAGACCCACCTTGGGTCGAAACCGGTCGTAGGCGGCAAAATCTTAAATCTATCCAGCAGGTCCAAGATCTGTTTGGGAATATTCATGCACTAGCCTCCCCTCTCGGGGGGGAGGACTGGATATTCTCCAGCGGGTTGCGGGGCGCCTGGGGGTAGTCCCTATTACTTTATGTAGTAGGTGTTCAGCGGAAGGCTAAAAAAATCTAATAAGCGATGCAGTCACAAAAGGACAGCTGATGTCCTGATGACACAATGCAAGCTTACCAGCCTGGATTTCCATGGCATTAGCACAGCATTCTCAGAATTTATTGAAAAATTATGTCCCTTGGATTGAGTGCATCTTTTGGCTTGGGCGACGCCTTTGTTATAAGTAATGAATATATATATATATATATATATATATATATATATATATATATATATATATATATATATATATAAATATATATATATATATATATCCCACAAGGTTCAGTTCTTGGACCAGTCCACTTTACTCTGTATGGTCAGCCACTGGCCAGTGTCTTTAACCGTTTTCACATATATCACATCATGCGTTTGCAGATGATACTCAGCTCCATGACTCATGTTCACCTGATGAGATTATGGGCACAATCGAGAGCCTTCAGGAGTGTGTCTCGGAGACTAAGATGTGGGTGACTTCAAACAAATTACAGTTGAATGACGGAAAAACCGAGGCCATGATCATTGCTTCGCCGAGGTTGACGAAGACGCTGACACTTCCCCAGTCATTACAAATCTGTGGTGCCACTGTCCCCTTCTCTCTCCATGTAAAAAATCTGAGTGTCACACTTGATAGTAGCCTTTCCATGCGCCTTCATATGAACAACGTTTGCATATCCGCCTATACTGAACTGCGACGTATTGCTTCAGTCCGCCACTTTGACACCTGAAGCAACTAAAGTATTTGTCTGCGTTTTTGTTTTGTCTAAATTAGACTATTGC
The DNA here is from genome assembly GCA_036245525.1 of Semisulcospira habei. Taxonomy (NCBI): domain Eukaryota; kingdom Metazoa; phylum Mollusca; class Gastropoda; family Semisulcospiridae; genus Semisulcospira; species Semisulcospira habei. Next base: position 133,167,662 of record BTPG01000006.1, read on the forward strand.
AATGCTCTTTTGGCTGGCTGTTCCCAGTGTCTGATTGACAAACCAGGAAATTCAAAACTCAGCTGCTAGGTTGATTCTTAGAGTCCCTAAATCGGATCATATCACACCCCATCTGTCTACTCTTCACTGGTTATCTATAACAGTTAGGATTTAGTATAAAATTGCATGCATGACTCACAGTTGTATTACCTGTTCCTGCCCACACTACCATGTGTCTCTTCGCTAGCTGTATATGCCCTCAAGACAGAATTTGCGCTCTGCTACCGACTCTTGAGTCTTACGTAGCCCTCTCGTAAAAACAAAGTCGTTTGGTGAGAGGAACATTCAGGTACCAGAGCCCAGTTGTTTGGAATGACCTACCACGCGAACTGAGACACGTGGATTCGAGAGAAGCATTCACGCGAGCCATAAAGATCCATCTTTTTTCTGCCTGCTACGAATGACTTTTGTCACAGACCTGCCATGTTGAAGTCATCTCTATCTCTATTAGAAGTAGTGTGTGTGTGTGTGTGTGTGTGTGTGTGTGTGTGTGTGTGTGTGTGTGTGTGTGTGCGCGCGCGCGCGCGTGCGTGAGTGCGAGCATGAGTCCATAAGCGTAGCATTTTTGAATGGTGACTCTATAGATTGTTAATAGAGTGCGTTGTATTTTGTTTTTAATATTTTTTGTATATTGCGTTTTTGTACTTAGTTTTGTTGTTGTTTGTACAATTAGTTTTTGTTAAGCGCCTAGAGATGTAATCCGAGGTTAGGCCCTATACTAGTACTCATTATTATTATTATTATTATTATTATTATTATTATTATTATTATTATTATTATTATTATTATTATTATTATTATATATTTTTTTACTTTAAACAAAGGCATCGCCATTTTGAGGCAGCTTCTGGTACACGCATTGTGTTTGCAATTTGGCAGGTTACGCCGTATGCCTACCTGACTAGCCCCCCCCCCCCCTGCCCCTCCCCCCCCCCCCCGGGGTGAAACCGGTCGTAGGCGGCAAAAACCTAAATCTACCCAGCAGGTACAATATCTGTTTGGGAATATTCATGCACTAGGGGGTGGGGGGAGGACTGGATATTCTCCTGCAGATTGCGGGGCGCCTGGAGGTAGTCTCTATTGCTTTATGCAGTAGGTGTTCAGTGGAAGGCTCAAAATGATAAGTATGTCATTCCTTAACTCCCACTACACCTCACTTTCTAGATCTAGTGAGCGATGCAGTCACAAATAAGGGCAGCTGATGTCCTGATGACACAATGCAAACTTACCAGCCTGGAATTCCATGGCATTAGTACAGCAGAACATTCTCAGAATTGAAATGAATAAATTATATATATATATATATATATATATATATATATATATATATATATATATATATATATATATATATATATATAATATATATATATATATATATATATATTATATATATATATATAGATATATATATATATATATATATATATATATATATATATACATATATACATAAATATACATATATAACACACATACATATATATAGCACATGACGTCTGCAAAAAAACCCACATCAAACAACAACAACAAAAGACATCGTGTTGTGCAACGGTGTCTCCAGTTCTACTCCAGCTGAGCACCTTGCTTAGTGGCTGGCGCAGAACTGGGCTCAGACATAAAGCTGGTCCCTAGTCTAGCGCCACGCCATTACAGCAAAACAGGCTGTGAAATCCACTGTAATCAAGTGCTACTCACTCCATCACCTCACTAGCACTAATGGCGTCACTAACATCTCAGTCGCCTCGTTCAGCATCCGGGGGCCCTTCATTTCACCTGCGAGAGACCTCAGATTATCAGGAGCTCCTGCAGCGGACCTCTTCATATCTGCAGAAGTTACAGATTCTTATGAGCCCTGCGTCCGCAGGGGCTCGTGAGAATCTATGCCTCAAATAATATAAATACGTTTCTCCGAGCAAGCCTGCGGCGCGCTGGCTACAGACGCAACAATACAATACACGGTATGAAACGGTGACACCTGTAGCTTGTAAGGGACATACATTCTCGTGAGCTCCTGGGGATAGTACTTTCGATCTGCAAGAATTAGATGATCTTACGAGTCCCTACAGTCTCATTTTCTTCTTGTCTTTGCACCGTAGACGCAGTAACTCTTTCAGAGAGTTCATGTCTGTGATTATCACGAAGACACGAAGACACTAAGAATGTTAATTTTAATGTCAAAGTGATCTGCTACAGGCAGTGAAAGGGTTAACCCTTTTCGTGTCGGTAGCGACCTTTGTCGCGATGATTCCTATAGAGACAAAGGCCGCTACCGACACGCAAAGGGTTAATAGTTTGCAAGATTTTCTTCATAAACGTTCCTGGTATGTCCTACAGTAATGCTGGACAAAAGGCTGTTTTCAGTAAGGAAGGGGTAGAACCCGAAATATTAATACATTGTGTTGTAATTGTCTTTTCTAAACGTGTTTCTTTCTTCTTTAGGATGTCCTCTGCATTTTGCTTGCTTGACGGTCACTTTTTGTGATCTGAATAACTTAGGAAGTTTGAATGCCGTAATATATGAATTATAGCTCTTCCTCTAGGAATCTCCTGTGTACGTAGGAAAGTTCGGGGCAATAGAAAGCCTATGTTGTGTGTGCCTACTCGCATGGCTTATGAAAAGATGGATATAAAAGTCTTAGTAGAGACAACACACCATTGAGAACCTGTTGTATGGGCAAATTTTAGCACATGGAACAGATCGCTTTAATGCTGCAACTCATTAATAGCAGACAGGCACCAGTTTCCGGAGTCTTGAACAAGGAGTGTCTGTGGCTGAGGTGGGGATATCTAGACAGCCATATGTTACGTGGGTGAAATCGATTTTTATAAGTATTCTACGGGAAGAGTTGATTGAGGATGTGTGTGTGTGTGTGTGTGTGTGTGTGTGTGTGTGTGTGTGCGTGCGTGTGTGTGTGTGTGTGTGTGTGTGTGTGTGTGTGAGTGTGTGAGTGTGTGTGTGAGTGTGTGAGTGTGGTTGTGTTTTTCTTTTGAGAGCATGTGTGTGTTAATCATTGGAAAGATCCGATATGTATTTGAGTTATTTTGGTTAAGAATTACGTACCTTTTTTTTTTAGTAGGATTCATTTTCTTTTGCACGGAGAATTGCGATCAATTTTTGTTGTTGTGACGCGTAGTTTTGCTACAATGTTGTAAAGTTTGACCTACATAAGACTGGAAGGTTCGAGTAGGGTCGCGATTATTCTAGTGACCTCATATATGACGTAAACACGGTTGTTGGGAACATTTCGTAACATTGTATCGAATTCGCCTAGACGGTAGATTAAACTTCTAGATTGATCTACAGTGTTCTTTTTAATGAATATTAATGAGTTTGGGTTACGTTTTCGTTTCTGATTGGTTGTGTTGGGTGAATTTGCTGGATCATTCTGTAAATCTGTAATAGTATAAAAGATGGTTTTAGAAAATATGTGTGTACATTGTATGAGAGACGCAGTGTGTCAAAAGTGTTGATGCATTGTAGACGAGACAGTGTATCAGTGAGTGGATGTATTTGTGGATGCATTGTGCTGAGATCGCATCGCTGCAATCAAATATTGTTGGATCTGTTACTCCAGTATGGTCTACAACCGTATTCCACGTGTGACGAGTTGCAGCCGAGTGAAGTTTCTTTACAAGAACCCTACGTGCGTGCGTCTGGTGTGATTGCATCATACTACGACTACGACTACCACAGTGGTGAAGAATTTCGCAAGGACACAGATTTGATATTATATACATTTAACAACATATTTTTTTTAGCCAGATTTCGAAAATTTGAATCAAACCATTGAATACATTATCCAGTCTGTTTCCAAGGAGACTTCTAGAAACACGACTGGCATGACCCTCCCCCCCCCCATCACCACCCATCAGCGCGCAAACAATCGTCAGGCCGGCATCGGGAGCCGCTGGCCCGCGCACACTGAGTCGTGCGCGGGCCAACGGATACCGAGGCGGATCTGACGATTGGTTGCGCACTGGGTCTGGGATTGGGCTCCACGTGCATGCATGTCTTCAAAACTTTCCTGCAAACTGTTGGGTAAGTAGCTAACATTTCGCAGGAATTTGTTTATCGTAGGTTTTGAACATGCAAGCACAAGTGGTGGATGAGGCAACAGTGTAGGCCAATCTATATACGGAAGTCAGAAACTCAGTTTCAGTATACTTGTGGTCATCCCCTCACCTGTGGGAGAAAGAGTCCTAAATGCACTCGTACACAGTGCCGACATTATCACACCGTCGAGACAGATTGATAACACATGCATTGTCCGATTACCCCCGACATAAGGACAATATTGCGCGGGCCCACTGCGGCCGTCGTGAGCCCGATGACCTCTGCTTAATGACCTACCATAGGCGCCAAGCTATTCTGGCATCACCCTTGAGCTATTTAATACACTTTCAGGTTATTGTTCATCTCTTACCAAAAAGCGCGTCGAACATAAGATATGAACGTTTCGATGGAAAACTGAGGTCTAAATGAACGCAGCCGACGGAACAAAACTCGCCATTGCGAGTGTTCAAATTAATCAGTTGCCGCAGAGATTCTTGTCTTAAATGTGACAGAAAAGGAGGCTTGGTTTCATCGAAAGTTTAGTTTAATTCACTGTAATTCATTGCAAAATGGGTAAAATTAACAGCAGTTTCGGTGCGCTTTTAAATAAATTTCTGTGCCTAATGGCCAAATTTCTCCAATTCGGTTGTTTTCCTCTGAAGACCACACTACATTTCACGAGACACGTTATCCATGAAAACTCGAGTGGTGGAGCCACAGCGTCCTGGCATCAAGAGGCGCCAGACTATTCTGGAACCTTCCCTGGACCATCATGATCGACCAATATCTAACTGATGATATGTCACGGCTGAATGGTTAACCCTTAACTGCCGGGGCAAGGCGAACGCTACCCATCTGCAAGAGACATAAATCTTCATGAGATCCCCGCATTCGCGGGGGCTCATGAGGACTTATGTCTCTTGATAGTCTTATCTCCTTTACGCCTAATCTGCATCTGTGTTCTTCACGCAAATGTCGGTCAGTGTGCAATGGTAAAACAAAACAAAAGAAAACAGAGCAAAACCAATAACAAAAACACCAAAAACAAAACAAAAAACCCCAATAAACCCCCCAAACAAACAAAAACAAACAAACAGGGAAAAACCCAAACAAAACACAACAAAAGACCCGCCCCCCCTCCAAAAAAAAAAAAAATAAATAAATAAAAAAAAAATAAAATTTAAAAAAAGAAGAAGAAGAAAAGTCCAACCCAATTGACAAAAAGATGGGATGAACAAGCCGACAAAATTTTTCTATATGAACTTGCATGTATTTAATCACCTTTTGCACAATAAGCCCGCGGGTCTACATCATAAGAAAAACAGAGGGTGTCTTCCTAAATCGAACAGATTGTCTGTCAGAGTAAAAGAGAGATAGATAGAGAACATTGCGTCAATTCATGTATAATACTGATGTGTCTGGTGCTTTGCGTCAATTCGGAAACATTGTATAACAATGACGTGTTTGTCGCCTTTACATCACCGTCACTGTCTGATCCGTGTCTAGAAGTCGAGAATACTTACTTTTTAAATTGTTTTCTGTAATAAATTATTTTTTTTTTAACAAAAACGTTGAAGAATTACAAGCTGGCTAACGAACTCATCCAATGTCCATCTAAAAGCTAGCTTAAGCTATATCCAAAATTCCAGAAGTGAATAGAACGGAAATAACGGACTCAAATGCGGGTCAACAGACTTTATATAAATGGCAATTTTTTCTCTTTAACGAGTCACCCAATTTAAATATGCTCGGAGGATCTCCGAAATATATCTCGATCAAAGCATTTCATAAAGTTTCAGGCCTGTACGTACACCAATGCCGGAGATACTATGGTCTACACACAGACACACAGACACACACACACACACACACACACACACACACACACACACACACACACACACACACACACACACACACACACACACAGAGACACACACACACACACCACACCACACCACACCACACACACACACACACACACACACGCACGCACGCACGCACGCACACACACACACACACACACGCACACATTCGGCGCTTTCCGCCATATGTACGTTCTATTGTGTTACTTCACTGTCAGAGTCCGAAGTCTGCGCGCTTTTGACGTCAGTCACGGGCATTTTACTGAAATCGCCCCACCGCGTCCCACCCTAGCTCATTAGGAGCTCATTAAAAAAAAACCAAAAAAACACGTTTGTCTTACTTATCTCTCTCGGACCACATTACCTCTTTCAGCGCCAACACACTGCAGCAGGAGATTGATTGACCATGATAATTCAAGGGTAGTGCCAGATTAGCTTTGAATTATCATGGTCAATCCACCTCCTGCAAGCGGTACATAGTCGTTAAGCAACACTTTCAAATTCGGGAAATGCGACCATGGCGCTAAAAGGGTTAAACGTTGTCTTTCTTGGCTTGTGTTTCCGCATAACTAAACGATATTGTAAAACAAAGAAGCTTCTGTGAACTGTCTCTCTGGGGACCATTAAAGAGTATCTTTCTTGCCTCCTTGGCTTCAGTATTTCTGTGACCTGGGTGATGTCAAGAGCACTGGAAGCCAGGCTGCCTCGCGGGTACCACTGATCATAAAACCCATATCAAATGCTTATGGCGGCACAGTGCTTCCTTTCCAGGAGCCACAAACCTGCGGTAAAATCTCCCTAACAAGCTTACGGCTCGTTCGCTTTAACTCATTGTGCCCGAGGTACGAAATACCCACATTTTGGAGTTATCCTCTGAGGACTGCATTGCAATTGAGGAGACATAGATACTCATGAGTCCCCGCGGCTGCGGGGGCTCCTAAGGATCTATGCCTCTTGCTGAGACCAACTTGTATCCATGTTTTTCGGACGGTGTTGGTTTTTGGTCGTTGAATGAACCAAGATTTCAGAAACAAAAATGTACGCACAGGGGCCTGGAAGGGGTTAAAAGTTCTTAAATAAGGTTTCATTGATTTATCAAATCGTTAACTTGCAAGGACAGATCACTAGGTCAGAAATAGGCATAGATTCTCATGAGCCTCTGTGTCTGAGAGGGACGTGAATGTGAATCCTTCGAGTGCAGCAGACCAGAGCCAGAGAGAAAACTTTCCCTAACCACGTCCACCATCCACTGTTGAAGGACGACCAGAACCAGATCAGCGCTAAGCGAGAAGCATGGATCCTGGAGCATCGGGACGCTGCCATCACCGATGCAGGCGATCCAGGAAGAAGCGTGGATTCTCTTGAGCCCCTGCGGAGGCAGAGGCCCATGAGAATCCACACTTCTTGCAGACGGGAGAGGGTTCACTGAAAGACTGCAACGGCAGACTGTGTCGTATTTTGGGACAGAGCCAGAGCGATAAAAACCACATCAAAGGGTGATAGACGGAAATAACCCTGCATCAGCCCCAGTGACCCAGGCCTCCCTGTAAGCACGGGGGTATTCTGTCGATATCTGTCTTCGACCATGTCGAGATAAAAAGGATTCTGCCATAAAAGATCGTCTTCGGAACAATGTACCAGCACGAAATTCTTTGGGCTGGATCAGCTCTTATCGACACGGGGATCCATCGACATGCCGGACCCAGTTCTTTAGGCCAAGCAGATCGAGTCCCTCACTCTTACTGCTCCGTTCATCGACCAGGCATAGATGTTTATGAGCCTTGCAAAGCCGTATACCAGCTCTATTATTTTGGCGATTTATATGCTGAATGTTTTCTTTACGGAAACAAGTGGTTCCAAGAAAATAGTTTTCTTTTTGTTTTTTGTTGTTGCTGTTTTGGAGCGTAAAGATCAAGAGAGAAAACTAATTCAAGACGCACCGCAAACAGCCGCGTATCCGTATATGGCACGTCTTGAATAAGTTAACCCATTTAACCCCACGGCCGCATTTCCCAAATTTGGGAGGTGTTTCTTAACGATTATGTTTACAGGAGACGGACTGACCATGATAATTCAAGGTTAGTGCCAGATTAGCTTGGCGCCTGAAGGCGCCATACTAATCTGGCACTAACCTTGAATTATCATGGTCAATGCATCTCCTGCTGTAGGGACTCGGGGCTGAATGGGTTAACTCAATCAAGAGTGAACATGAGCTATTTTAAAATAATATTATACGTGCTACATTCCGCCCTTTTAGTTCATTACCTGAGCCGTCTCGTAAAGCACCATATACAAATCTAACATTCAAAAAGCGTGAATGCGTTACCTCATCTGAATATGTTGTGGTTAGAGTTATTTTTCCTGTGGGACCTATTTCCGCATGACCCTGCTTATATAAAAGTATATTTGGGCCATTATATCTCTTCAGAGACCTCGATTCTGCCCCGTGAAGGCATAAAAACAAAACAAACAAAAACCAACCAAACAAACAAAAAACCCTAGCAAGTCTATTTTTGTGAATGGCAACATAGCCTTTGTCTTACAATGACAATCTCGCTTCTCATAAACATGATTTTTTTTTTGTCTTTTGCTCTCACGGGGCATAGGTTTGCTTTTCCAGTGATGCGCCGCTTGTATTTCTGTTTGAGACGGTAGGTAATTTAAGATTAGAAACACTCGCTTCAGAGAAAGCAGCGATGAGAGACGGCAGCATGTTTATAGCTTTACTTGGCGACAGATCTCAGTTTCCATCCATTCTAGGGCCCTTAAGCCCTTCACTACCGAGAAGAACTGAACACCACTCAACCGCAAGAGGTATAGATCCTCATGAACCCCCGCGGTCGCGGGGGCTCATGAGGATCTATACCTCTTGCTGAGACCCATGTGTGTTCATGTCCCTTGGTCGTTAGTTATTTGTTTATTTTGTCTTTTTTTGTTTTGTCGTTGGATGAAGAGATATCAGACACAAAGTTCATGTCTGTCTATCGGTGGGGAAGGGGCTAAAACCCACCCACATCCTTACAGTTATATCTCACATCTCTCGAGCGGTCTCAGGTGATCAGGCTACAGACAAAGACGAGAAATTAAAACGGTCTGAAGATTGCTGTTTCGGACCCCACGCCGTTCCATCGTCCTAATCAGTCAATGCCCTGTAACCCCTTGACTGCTATTCACGATACCGCTGGGCGGCAGCAAAGACGCGTTGCTGCCATTTGCAAGAGGTGTAGAGCCTCACGAGCAGCAGCGGCCACTAGGAGCTAATGAAGATTTACTACTCTTGTTGGCATCCTTCTGAAGACGATCCGCGTTTCTGGTTCGGTTGATTAGTTCGGGGTTTAACGTCCACGGCCGCACTGGAGTGATAGTGGACGGCCCTAAGGGGCAAGAACAGCTATTGCCTTTGGGGTACGACCTGAACACCGATCAATTCAGGCGCACTGCTGCTGTGCCACTTTGATTTACCTGGATCTTTTAACTGATATGCTATTTAACAAGCCCGTCTTTTTTTCAGTTCAGTGAAGCAGTGACGTGAACACGTCCAGATCTCCCAATCTGTGTTTCCGAACATGGGGGAGGCCATCGGCGTTTCTGCATACGGAACTCTAATTACTAAAGTGTCGGAATAATGAGGACGTTGCTCCTGCAAATCACAGCCCAATTCTCTTAGCCATTCACATCCATTTGTAAGAGGCACAAAGTCGTATTAACCTTGCTGTCGCAAAGACTTGCCGAGAATATCTCTTTCTATAGCCCCCTACAGGCTTTGAGGCACATGAGCATCTATGTATATTGCAGAGCTTCCATGACCACATTGATATCCTCAGGAGAGAGAGAAAACTCTCGTTAACTCATTCGAGATATGCTGCATCTGAGCTGGATTTGTACATTAAAGCTATCTGGTCTATGCAATAAATACCGATAAGGGTTACAAGTTTGCAACATCTCATTTATAAATGTCTCAGTATGTCTAACAATATTGCGGCATGCCTTACAATACTGCAACACAAAAAGGTTAAGTTAATTTATTAGTTTGAACGTCGCAAAATGCAAAATTCACAACAACAACAACAACAACGACAAAAAAAAAAAAACAACAACCAAAATCTGCTGTGCTTCTCCTTTGTTCGTAGGAATGTTCCCCAGATGCAAACAAGGAGTAGTAGAAAACCTCTGTCTCGTGTGCCTATATCTCTGTTATTGGTGCCTACTCACATAAACTGTGAAAAGAATAGCAGGAAAGTCTCAGGTGAGGCAACCCAACGCTGAGAACCCGTTGTACCGAAGAATTTTAATCAGCAAAGCCCGCCTTGGAGCAGAAAGCTTTAACCCGTTTTGTGCCAGTTGACGCACATTGAGTTTTTACAAATTTCGTTAAAAACAACAACACTAAAACACCCAAACTGTCCCAGGAACGTGGATTCAAATGGTGTCGGCAAGAGGCATAGATCCTCATGAGCCCCCGCAGCTGCGGGGGCTCATGAGGATCTATACCTCTTGCAGATGGGTGGATTTACATTTCTCAGCAGTGAACAGGTTAAACTAGGATATTGATATGAACTTTTTTTGGGGTCGTTTTATGTCTCATTATTGCTCGTTTTTTTCGCGAGTCTCGTCTTCCCACTAATCTTGATTTATCGGCAGCCGAAAGGAAAGTGTGTCCGTTTCTTGTCGTTGCGACATAATATGGCGATAAAAATCAATCTATGACGTATTATCATGATTACTGTCGTGATTTGGCAACATGCAATAATACATACAGTGTGTCCATTTATTTAGAAAAGCGTGATTTTCATTGTCCTACATTGAAAATCTCGCTTTTCTAAAAAATAAACATAGTGTTACTGACTTTTGCCATTTCACTTTAGATTAGTGTCTGTATATTTTGGGTAGCTCTTTTAACCCTTCGGGTGTCGGTAGCAGTTTTAGTCGCGATGATTCCCGCAGGAATCATCGCGACTAAAACCGCTACCGACACCCACAAGGTTAAAGTAATATAAATGTCTTTGACAAACTTTTTAATGAAGGAGGAGATAACCTCATTCTACAATCCCAGAGAGCCAACTGATAACGGGAATTAACACAGGGGGAGAAACCCGAGGTGAGTGCAGTTTCGTGCCCCTGACTCGGTCCGTCAATAGGATACTAGATCCTATTGACACTCCGCCGAGTAAGGGGCACAGAACCCATGCCATACTTAGGTTTTCTCCCCCTGTGGACTTGACCTTTTGCGTGTAGGTAGCGGTTTTTGTCGTGATGAGTCCTTTAAGAATCATCGCGACAAAACCCGCTACCGACACGCAGAGGGTTAATGTTCGTTCGATCTTTGTAGCCCCAAGTATTTCTGTCTGTCAGGCTATTTTGAAAAAGGGCTTTAATCCGAACAAAATAATACTTGTTCTTTCTAAGTGTGCTTCTTTCTTTGTCGGGTATTTCTATTATAGCTTTCTTGTTTGATTTTCCCCTTGGTTCCTCTGTAGCCGTGACAACTTTTTTTGACCTTTGATAGATTCAGCTCAGTCCGTGCACGTTCACTGTTCTTTTCGGAAGCATTACGTTTAATGTGGTTCTATTTTAGAGATGCTTCCCCTGTAGTTCCACTGCACGTCATAATACCCTTCAGTGTTTACAAGCGCCCGGTGCATAAAACCCGCATTAACGTCGTCTGATAGCTTTCCGCGGACCGTTCCAGAAGATTCCAGCGTCACAAGGAGCTTGGCAAATGCAGAAGAGAGCAAGTCCATTTTTGTGATTAGCGAGGTGTTCATTGTCATACTATGAAAATCTCGCTTTTCACAGATTGGCCTTCATAGAGCTGAAGTGTTCTGCTCCTTCTGGAGACGGATTATCATTAAAGTTCAAGGGTAGTGTCAGATTAGCTTGGCGCCTATAGGCGCCAAGCTATTCGGACACCACACTTGAACTTATATGGTCAATCTATCTTCGGTACCGTGTCGTTCACCTAAAAGGATATCTGAAAATATATGATAATTTCATTCTCAGATTGTATAGTGAGTCAGACCTAACCAGCAGGCGCGGACTGAATTCACCTTTGCGAACTGTACCGAGATCGAGCTTGAGTTAACTCATTTAACCCCAAGGTCACATTTCTCAAATTTTGAAGGTGTCCACTAAAGACTGTGTGCCAGCTGCAGGAGATGGATCGGCCATGATAATTTAAGGGTAGTGCCAGATGAGCTTGGCGCCTTCAGGCGCCAAGCTTATCTGGCGCTACCCTTGAATTATCATGGTCAATCCATCTCATGCTGTAGGGCGTTGGGGCTAAATGGGTTACGTCCTTTATGCAGCCGTTTACGTCATAATGCGTTTCTTGAAGTACACTCAAGCGTCTTGCTAATGATCGAGCTGAAGATGTTGGTAGTTGTGGCAGTGACAGCTTAAACCCTTGTATCTTTTCGTTTTTGGTTCAGCAGGCTATCATTCAGAAACCAGTCACCCAGTGATGCACTAGACTCGTAAATTAGGGATAAGTTCGCCCAGTTTATTTAGCATATTTGACCTGCTGGCGACATACATTAAGTATTCTGTATAGTTTGTTTTTCACAAGCTGCGTAGGCACGTCCTGGTAAAGACTTGTTGCTGTCAGGACGTTAAGCAATGTACATATACAACCACCCAACCATTCGTTCAAACTAAATGATGACAGAAAAGCCAGGAAAGAAAACGAAGATAATATAAGAGTCCTCGTAAGATATGGGGCGTGCCGCAAATGTAAGTAATTCTATATTTCCTTGAAAATTATACCACAGGGCCTCTTAGCTCCCGTGCAATTAATTTGATTGCAGTAAAGTTAGGATTTAGCGTCGGGACATTGTACGGCCGGGCAGAGATGAAAGAGCTAAGAGACGATGAAAAGGGCTTAGTAGCTACTGGCCGGGCAAAGGATGGGCTTTGGAAACCTCAGCTATGTCAAAATTGCACGTGTTTCGACGAAAATATGGATTAAAAGCCCAACACGTGTTTCGGCGCAATAGTGGATTAAAAGCCCGGATTAATATGTAATATGTGCTTGTTAGGACTTTTAATTCCCTATTGTCGAAAAACGTGCAATTTGTTATCTACTTAGGATTTCTGAACGTCTGTTAATTCCATTCGGGAAAAATTTAAGCTAACGTCGGGCCATTAAAAGGGCAGACATGAAAACAGTTTATTAAGTAGATACTAAATCGCTACAATAGCTTCCACTGCTAGACAAGAAACACAGCCCAAAGAGGTAACCTCCCCCCCAAAAAAAAAAAAAAAAAAACCCAACAAAAACCCCCCAAAAAACCAAACAAACAAAACAACAACAAACAAACACACAAAAAAACAAAACAACAACAACAACAACAACAACAGCAACAACAGCAAAAACATCAGCAACAACAACAGCAACAGTGACAGCAATAGCAACAGCAGCAACAACAAAGTAAGATGCTTAACCCTTTCAGCCCGACGCAATGCAGCAGCAGATGTCTTGCCCATGATAATTCATGGGTAGTGCCAGATTAGCTTGGCGCCTTAAGGGCGATATATCTCCTGCAACTGGTATAGGCTTTAGGCGACATCTCCCAAATTTGGAAATGCGGCCTTGGGGTTAAATGAGTTAACGCTTAGAAAGGACAAGTACAACTCACGTGTCGTACTTGTCCTTTCTACACGTGTTTCTTTGCAAAAATATGGAGGGCCCCGGAAGTCTGCTCGGCATTAAATCTTAAGAATTCTGAACGTTTCTCTTTCTTTGTGGGAGATTCCTAGCAGGAATAACGGTATTTGAAGAACTCATTTATTTTGTATGCGCCCTATGTATGGGCGGCAAGTCCACAGAAGGAGAGCGAGGAGCAGATAATGGAACAGGTCTGGTCCATGTCTAAACAGTCACAGTATGTGTCTCCGTGTGATCCGAAAAACCTCGCAGAGGCACTTTTTTTGAGGGGGGGGGGGGGGTAGGGGGGGTATGGTGAGGGGGGGGGGGGGTAAGGGAGGGGGCGGACTGACCGTAACTGGGCAAGGGGTAAACTTTCAGCTTGCACGTGTTTAAAACAAATTAAACGGTGCTTGACAAGTTGTATTCACAGAGGTCCGAAGACAGCAACTGCCCTGTGAAAGCAAAATACACTAAGTCCATTTTTATGAAAAGCTAGATGTTCCTTGTAATACAACGAAGATCACGCTTTTCACAGAAAGTGACTTACTATCTTTTGCCTTCACATGGCAGGCATCCTCACGATATATCCTTAAACCCGTAAGTGCTGGTTCAAGGCGAACACTACCCAAGTTCAAGAGACATAAACCCTCAATAAAAATGAGGATTTATGTCTCTTGTTAGTACTATATTCTTTATGCCTATCTTTTGTCGCGAATTGTCGGCCAGTGTGTCGCTTCAGACGCGAATTTCGCGATCAGGGGTTACGGTGAAGCTAGGACGCAACGGAAGCTGGCCCTAAAAGTCAGTCAATTTTGCACGGTACCGGCCTGTTCATCCGGAAACCGCATTCTTCTCTTTACTCTGTTCTCTGTGGTGATGCTAATGTACTGTACAGAGGACCACACCTCTCCCGGCGTCTCAGACTAGACAAGTGTGCCAATACTAACATACTCGGTCCAGAGGAGATTTGTAGAAATCCAGATGGTTATCGCCGTCTGAGAAAGACAGAGGTCGAAGGATTGGTGATTGCTAGAAAGAGGCGTAGTTCTTCACAAGCCCCTGCAGAGTGCATGGGGTCATGAAGATCTATGCCTCTTGCAGATGTTGCAGGTGTGGTGAATTTGGTAGTCCGAAAACCAGACGACCTACACTGCGTGAGAAAGACGGGAAGAGAGGTTTTTCACTGCCAGAAATTGGCATAGTTTGTGAAGACAAGAAATAATCCAGATGACCTGCACCTGGGAACGACGTAGACAGGTTAAATACCATTGCCACCAAAAGCCACAGATCCTCATGAGCCCCTGCAGAATGCAGGGTTCATGAGGATCTATACCTCTTGCAGACGGAAAGGGGTGGGTGTTGGGGAGGTAGTGTGAAAAGCAATAACAGAAGCAGTAGTTTGTCCACTGATTCCCGGGCCACGGATCGTAGTGTTTTGGACCGTTACTATTTACCAGTCCCTTAAACCAAGCCACATCTCCCTCCCACCTGTCGTAAGCATAGATATTCATGGGTCCCTGCAGGCTGAGTGGTCATGAATATCTATGTCTATTGAGGTTATTGACTAATTCACATTTACTCACAGTATGCCCCACGGCATTTCTGACCAACAGTATTTACTGCTGGGCAACAGCTTGAATCCCAGCCTTCGTCTATGGTAAGCACTGCAGTCGGCATGGGGTCATGAAAATAAATCCTTACAGCTGGTAGTGACTGGTTCCTAGTTAAAGCTTTCTCTCAGTACAAAAGAAGCCATTACGGTTTCTGAGCGACATTTTTTTTCCTGTGTGACAATTCTCTGCTCTCATCTGCAGTAAGCATGGACATTCATTGGCCTCTGCATGATGCAGGGGCTCATGAATATCTATGCTTACTGCAGACATTG
Organism: Semisulcospira habei; assembly: GCA_036245525.1. Taxonomy (NCBI): domain Eukaryota; kingdom Metazoa; phylum Mollusca; class Gastropoda; family Semisulcospiridae; genus Semisulcospira; species Semisulcospira habei. The sequence continues at coordinate 133,183,153 of BTPG01000006.1, forward strand.
ATAAGCTGCCATTTACCCTTAATACTGTAGAAGCCTTGGACGATAGCATTTGACGGTTGGGTGACAGTTCTCATTGTGGAGGGGTCTGCTTGTCGCTGATAGAGACGGGGGAATTAGCGGTTCCTTATTTGCTCTTACGTCTGCTGTGCTAGTGTACAACGTGGCTACGCTGAGGCCGCATCCGTATATGCTATTACTGCTAGTCTACCCTGTTAGCCTGGGAAGGCAAAAGACGGCAAGTCCATTTTTGTGAAAAGCGAGATTTTCATTGTAATACATTCAAAATCTCGCTTTTCTCACAAAAACGATTTATTGCCACTTTGCAGTAGCCTCAACTGGTACAAGGGGAAGCCTGAAGCCGCATTCCTCTGGCAACAAACGCGAGAGATAGATCGACCGTGATAACTACAGGGCGATCTGGGAGCTTCTGTAACTCCGTCCCTGCCGTTGGACTGAAATCGCGTTAGTGAAATCATGGTAAATTCAACGTGAAAGATCCCGGCAGCTTGCCAAAGGAACATAGACATAAAGAGGCGTAGATCCTCATAAGCCCCGGAAGTGCAGCAAACTTTTTTTTGCAAGAAAAAAGGCGCACCAGATGCTCTTTCAAGAGAAATCTTGAATTCAGAAAGTGTCACATGTCATTCGAGGCGGTGCCTACTACCACCTCAATGATGGTCTTTAATGACAGGTGATGATCCTATGATCTCAAACCAGGTTTTGCTGCACATTATGCCGGCCCAGGAAACGGCCCGCCGTGGTCTTGGCAGCATCACTTAAACTTAGTACCCAGCTATTTACGTAATCATGTAATCTGTCTTTGAAAGCGAAATGACCATTTGCCGTCCTAGTTGTCTGAAGATGGCTAACAAGTGGTACGTACACAATAGCCAGTAGCAAAATGCTTTTGGGCCCACTGTGACCATCGTGGGCCCGAGGAGCTTTGCTTAGTGGGATGGTACCGTCGTGGGATGGAAGAAAGATAGGTCCACACACAGACACCATGGATGTGTCTCGGGGATGTCTGCCTGTACGTGCCTCCAAGGATAAGTAGCAGAGTTAGTTGGTCGGGCCGCGGGATTACAGCCTGAGCACCTCTAATCTCCAACGCACACCCAAATGATGTTCGGTCTGCTCAAGGGAAAAAAATCCGTGACCAAGTTAGAAGGATGGTTGGTTGTACATTGCTTAACGTCCCGACTGATCCTCCCAATCCCATCTCTAACTTTGGAGGAAAAGCTTCAGGCAACAGGGCTCCTTCCTTTACATCAACACCTTACGTTAAATAAGTGCGTACTTATGCACAAAGCACTGAACGGGAAAGCCCCCCTCTACCTGGCTAAGCTTTTCACTGAGAGCGAAAGGGTTTACAGCACTTCGAGGAACAGTCTCGTCATTGAACGGCCCCGAATTGACTTGTTTAAATCCAACCTTTCGTACGCGAGTGCCTATTTATGGAACTCACTTCCTCCACATATACAGCAAACGAGACCTTTCATTGTTTAGGACGAAAGCTTTTAAATACATCTATGAGCAAACTTGAAAGAAACGTAAATAATATGTCCAAAAGAGCCATGTCAATGATTTCCTTTTTTAAATCATTGTTGTGGTCCTCCGTTTTGCACTTGCTAGTTTTATATATCTCTCTTTATCGTAGTGTTTTGCCTGCTCACTAAATTCCTACACAAGAGTAGATGTATCATAAGCGTACAGTCGCTCTCTATAAACACATTTTACATCGCACCCCCCCCCCCCTCCCAAGACCCTGTCAATTGATGTGTGTGTGTAATCTTCAGCGACATTTGAACTTATATTGGAATGTAACACAAGTGACCTGCGGGTGTAGCCGCTTGTTTTGTGCTGTTAACATATTGTTTTAATGTTGATTTTAATGTTGTAGTTTAGCAAGGACAAACACGAAAAGAGGCCTGTGCGCCTATTGTTTCCATCCTTGAGAAATAAAGTATGCAGAATCTCACTACCTTTAAACGAATTCAGGCTACTCACACACATACAAACACACATAAGAAAACCATCCCCAAAGTTAACTTAAAGGCATGTTGATGATTCTTATGGCGCCACCATGATGGTGCTACACGGTCAACAAAGGGAAGACCTAAAATCAAGGCCACCACGATGGTGCTAAACCGTCAGCAAAAGGAGGACCTAAGATCAAAGCCACCATGATGGTGCAAAACTGTCAACAGACGGAAGACCTGTGATTGTCCAAACCACCATGATCTTGCTACATGGTCAATAATATAAAGATCTAAAGATCAAAGCTACCAAGATGGTACTACTCGGTCAATAAGGAAGACCGAGGTAATCAATGCCACCATGATGGTGCTAAGTGAGTAACATGCATACAACTTGCATCCTACAACACGTATATATTCCCTAACATACACACTCACGCAACAAGACGCACAAAAAAAAAAAAAAAAAAAAAAAAGAAAAAAAAAAAAAGAAAAGAAAAAGAAAATAACACAGCTTCCCCCCCAAAAAAAAAATAAATAAATAAATAAATAAATAAAATGCTCACTCAAAAAAAGTCATACCATTAAACCAATAAAGGATACACAAGACAAATCTCAGTCACTGAGAACAAAATGTTGACAAACAGAAGAATTATAACAGCGAATGCATGTTTACAGGAATGAATCAAAGACTGCCGGAAACTATTTGCTGATTCGAAATGTCTGAGGAACTGATGCAGTTTACTCCAAAGAAATGGTCCTTGGTAAGAGAAAGACCTCTCGCCAAAAGACAGTTCTCACAGTTGAAATGCGCTTCTGCTGAGGAACGGAGCTCTCTTGAAGGTGTGTACAAATGAAGAAGCTCAGAAAAAAATGGACAGGGCCAATAGAAGAAGACAGACAGGTACGACAGATGGATAGAACTGTGTATTGTACTCTAGATGTGATAGGCAACCAGTGGTGTGAATGTCACCAGCCGGTTCATGCTAAATAAACCTAGGACATGATAAGGACGCTGCACCTTCATGCTAATTTATCGTACTCTACAAAAAGAACAGAAAATCAATGCAATTACAACATATTTACAGGGAAATTATATGTAAAAATATAACTGCAAAAACACCTCGGATGGACAATTACAACACAACTGAGTTTTATTTCTTTCCTTCTTTGTTGGTATTTTCTCTGCATTTTGCATGCATGGCAGTCACATAGGTCTGGATTACGTGGTCAAGTTGCATCATACCTACCACTCGACGATTGGCCTCTTGTTAAATTAAACCAACAACATCCCTCACGTAGAGAAGGAAAAAACAAAACAAAACAAACAAACAAACAAACACACACACACACACACACACACACACACACACACACACACACACACACACACACACACACACACACACACACACACACACACACACACACACATGCGGAGAATGTTTTCGCTGTTTTCTAATTTAAAAAAAAAAAACTAACACGTCTAGTCTAAATAAGTAAACATTTAATGATCGGAAAAAAACTTGACTTTTACTTCTGGTCAGGATGCACAGGTTAATTTCATCACGAATGCAGTTTGCGTTTCCTGGGCATACATATGGATATTCGCCCAGGGTCTGTTCTAGAACATGATCTCCTTGGCTGGAGGAAAATAGAGGTAGACGGCCCTGATAGCAAGAGGCATAAATCCTCATGGGCACGCGCACCTTCAGGGTGCGGGTGCTCATGAGGATCTGAGCCTCTCACAGGCAGAAGGTAAAATACAATTGAATGGACCAAAGGGAGACAGAAATAAGCCACAGAAACCAAGTACACCCTCCGGCCTCCCAACTGAAGGCAATATCTGGGTGAATCTGGCAGCTAGAAAGTTCACCACCCAGTAGCTCATGAAGATCTATACCACCTCCTGGAAGTGGATGGTGATTACGCGTTCCATGAAGGCGTTGCTTATCTAGTGACAAGCACACATGGTGCCGGAAGACGTAGTACAGAAACAAAGGCACACTCTCACAGTCTAAACGCGCACTTTAAGCGATCCGTAGTGTTCCAATGGTGAGGCTTCGCCGGCTTGCTCCGAACGACTCCCAACAGCGAACGGGAGGGAAATCACTGCGGATTACAACATTCCGAACATCTCCAAGAGGCATAGATCCTCAGGAACCCGGAGGGCTCATGAGAATTTATGCCTCTTGGAGATGTTCCGAGTGTTGTCTGTGCTTTTTTGGTAGAAGCTGGTTATCCACCGTGACTTGGCTCTCTGAACATCTCCAAGAGGCATAGAACCCTATATAATAACGGTATTATGTATTATTATCTTCAAGAGCCCAGAGGGCTTATGAAGATCTATGCCTCTTGGAGATGTTCGAAGTGTTGTCTTTGCTTATGGTAGAAGCCGGTTATCCGCCGTGACTTCGCTGTCGTTCGTTGTTGGGAGTCGTTCGTCTTAAACGTCAGCTCACTATTGAACTATTAATACCGCGAACATTGTGTTCGTCTGCACAGGATTGAGTACGCGCGGTGATGACGGCTTAAACGTCTCTCCTGCCACTGTACACACATTTTCGTTTCTGAAATGTTGGCCACGGTTCTTTCAACGACCAAACGCCAAAACCGACCAAGAAAAGTGGATACAATTTGGTCTCGGCAAGAGACACAGATCCTCATGAGCCCCCGCTTTCGCGGGGGCTCATGAGGATCAGTGTCTCTTGCAGTTGGTTAACGAGTATGGATGGATGGATGGATGGAGGAAGAGACGAACGGATGGACGGATGCATGGAAGGATGGATGGATGGATGGATGGGATGGAATTTGGCTCCGATAAATGACTCATTAAACCCATTGAACTCCGACAAACCACAACACAGATATTGATCGACCATAATAATTTAAGGTTGGTGCTAGCATAGCTTTGCGCACAGATAGTTCAAAGGCAAGGCAGAAAGCTATTCTGGCACCATCCTTGAACTCTAATTTTCACTCCTATGGACCACTCTGGAAGTTGTGAATCTCCACCGAAGGGCTAAGTGCGTTAAAAGATACGCCAAGCTAATCTAGCACCACTCTTGAACTAACATGAGCAATCTAGCTCATTTTTGTTACATAGTCCTTAGAGGCCGACAACTCCCGAAATTCGAAATATACAATTTTCGGAAATCAGAAGTACGTCAAAATTGCACGTATTGCAACGAAAACACAGCGGATTGAAAGCCCGGACAAACATGCGATATCGCATGTTTGTCCGGGCTTTCAATCCGCTGTGTTTCGTCGAAACGCCCACAATCGTATCCTTCCTCTGATTTCCGAAAAATGCCTATTCAGACATCACCGCCGTGAGATGGCCTTTGTTGTCTGCTCGACGTCAAAGCTTAATAAATAACAAAGTATTTCAACATTAGGCGTCCATGCGTTCTAGTGTCTCCACGGACGCGCCGGCCGTCAACTTCGGGAACTCCAGACAGCATCCAAACACAGACTGATGCGATCAGAAGGGATGAACAGTTCGATATGCTAGCTGGTTCACTTCTCCCCTGTCCACGTTTTGCCCGATAGGCTTTATTAGAAGCGAAGTTTCTGATCACAGCATGCTCGCCTGTCATGTCTCGCCCACTGTGGTGAGGGACGGTTGGAGCCGAACTTCGGGGACAGCCGAAGCATATTTATGAATATGCGGGTCTTTGACTCTGGTCCTTACGACTTCCGGCAGCAAGGTCCGACATCTGAGACCAGAACACATCTTGTGCAGCCTTTCAAAGTCCAAACTCAAAGATCAGAACAGCACAATTTTTTTATGTCTCGTGAGACTATGCGGTTGCCAGAGAGACTCATATATCAAGAGTGTTTGTCTTCTGCAGATGGAATATGGGCTTGGCTGAACAGAAAAAAGAAAATATCACACAAGCTTTTTATATTACGTACAGTATCGTGGTGTACAATATTAGCCCGGTGCTCAAAATTTCATCGGGCCGAAGTCGGCCGCGGTGGGCCCGCGCACGGCTGTGCACGGGCCCATAGCGGCCGACTTCAGCCCAATGACCTTTCACGCACCGGGAATAATAAACTCCAAACTGCTCGCCAATCAGTGTCCGCCGATTGTCGTCTGTGAGACTACACAAACTGTGCCTGATTGCGATTTTTTTTTTTTTTGGGGGGGGGGGGGGGGGATGGGTGAAGGGGAGGAACCCTCTGCCAGACGTTCTGAAAATAGTCTTCTTCCCCGCGAAGGCAAAAGACAGCATGTACATGTTTGTGATAAGCGAGATTTTCATCGAATTACAATAACAATGTCGCTTTTCATTTAAGGAACACTGTCGTTATTCCTTCACAGGGGCAGATATATCACATGCCTGTCAGAGTCCGTAAAATGTCGCAGTAATAGACGTGAAATGCTCGCCTGTACCGTTTGTTGTCTCTGGGACTTGCTATCTATATGCACAAAGTGTGCGAGACTGCCATTCTTTGGGAGAGAGCCGTGACAAGACACAGTGTGGAAATTGTGTATGCTCATGGTCTGTGTCAACATTATTTTGCTGATTTCTGTCACCCGAGCCGGTCTGCTGTCGCGAGAAATCTTTATTTTCTTGTCTGCTTTGCTGTGCGTACGGTGGCCAATTGTTACTTCTTTCCTTGTGCGCAAAAGATCCTCGGCCCACATAGGGCTGCAACTGATCCGCGCACGACAGCGGTTTAGTTTCATCATCGTCTATGCATGAAGCATAATTTAACCCATTAACAGTTCTGACGCACTACCGCAGGAGGTGGATCGACCATGATAATTCAAGGGTAGTGCCAGATTGTACGGCGCCAAGCTAATCTGGCACTACTCTTGAATTATCATGGTCGATACATCTCCTGCAACAGGTACATGGTCGTTAGGTTGAATCCTCCAAAATTAGGGAAATACGGCCTTGGGGTTAAATGGATTAAACTTTGATTTGTATAGTGTATACGATATGTTTTGTTTGGTTGGGTTGGGATGGGTTGGGTTGCATTACTTTTTCATTGTCCTGTCTTGAGTTGCTTTGCCTTGACTTCACTTCACCATTTCCTTTGCTTTTCGCTTCGCCCTTGCCTTCCTTAAAACTTTACCCTTGCCCATGGCTTCCCATGTCTTTGCCCTTGGCTTCCCTTGCCTTTGCCCTTCGTCTTCTTCTCGAAAGCCGTCACACTTGGAGTTTGGCTCTCAAAATGAAACCTGTGGTCTTCTGTAGCGCCTCCACAGGCCCGTACAGTTTCTCTTGTAGAGTGGCGGACTTCGGCCATATCTCCTCCCTCAGCAGCTGGTGGTTCCCACAGTCCTTGAGCATGTGCTCTGTGGTCATGAAGAAAATGACAGAATGGCAAAAGTGGGCGCAGAGGAAGAACAAGATGAAAATGGAGTCAGCTTCACAGAGATGAAGACTATCATTAAGTCTGTGTCCAGACCACCACAACGGCCCCTAGACAGTTACCATCAGCTGTCCAGACAAGAGCAGGTGACCATCTTCCGTCTGAGGACTGGACACAACCGACTCAATTTCCACCTGCACAGACGCTTCCACTCGTGTCATCTCTCCTGTGCCCTTGTGGAGAAGCAGAGCAGACCACACATCCTTTGCCCTTGGCTTCCCGTGTCTTTGCTTCCCTTGCCTTTGCATTCCCCTTACCCTTGCCTTTGCATTCACTTCCTTACAACTTTACCTTGTCCTTAGCTTTCCTTGTCTTTGCCCTTACCTTCCCTTGCCTCTGCCCTTGGCTTCCCTTGCCTTTGTCTTGCCCTTGACTTCCTTTGAACTTTGCCCTTGTCTTTGTCCTTGCCTTGCCTTGCTTTGCTTCGTTTCAGTTGTACGTACTAAACGCGTGCATCCGCTAACCAGCCACCTCATTGGCAGTCGGCCACATTATCCCAATAAGCAAAAGGCCATCAGACCGATGTTGGCCGCAGTTGCCACGCTCACAGCTGTGCGCGGGCCAACTGCGGCCAACATCGGCCCTAAGACCTTTCGCGTATTGTGTATATCTTGTCAGGGGATCGAGTCGGCAAGAAATACTGCTTAATACAATTTAATTGGCCGGTTTGCGTGCCTACATGCGCGGGACTATACAGGTATCGATTTGTGTGCTACAGATTTTTTTTCAACGCTTTCAACCCATTCAGCCCTGACGTACTACACCAGGAGATGGGTCGACAACGATAAATTCAAGGGTAGTGCCAAATTAGCTTGGCGCCGACACTGCCATTGAATTATCATGGTTGATCCATCTCCTGCAACTGGTGCATAATCATTAGTTGAGGCCTCCAAACTTTGGGATATACGACCGTCGGGCTGAATGAGTTAATGCTTGGAGGGCTAATGACGACCCAGCCTTCTTCAGCTATTAGCAGCTTCATGCTTTCCGAACAAGTAATGATCGCAACTGGCGGAAACTTGAGTTTTCTTTTTTTAGGGTGTGTATTGTATAAAATGTTGTGGCCGAGTTTGGACGAATCAATTTATCCACGGGGGGAAGAGGGGGTAGGGGGGGGGGGAGGGGGGTGGGGGGGGGGGGGGCGGGCTGCATAGTGGGGTATACTGTCACGTACGGGCTTCAGGGTAATTTTGTTTTGTCAATCAGTAATCACAAAAGTTACAATTTGAGCCGTATCGAATTCGGGACAATAATCTTTAAAAAGAAAAAAGAACATCACAACGAAGAAACAATCGTGCTTAGAAAAGACAGTTATAACACAATTCATAATATTTCGGGTTAACCACTTAAGTGCCTCATCAAAGCAAACTATTACACAGCTGCTAAAGAGAACTTATGTCTGTTGTTAGTCATATGTTCTTTTTGCCTATTTTGGGGCCCATTTCATTTGTGTTCTTCACGCGTGCTTTCGTTCAGTGTGCAGTGGTTTCAGAGGCGCAATTCGTGATCACTGGCAGCAAAAGGTAAAGACCTTTTTTTCAAACTAGACAATACAAACAAGTACACACTTTGCCTCTTTTCCATTCGTGACTGGATGTGACAACTGATAAATTGTGTTATAACTGTCTTTTCTAAGCGTGTTCATTTCTTTATTGGGATGTTCTCTGTATTTTACGCGCTTTGCAGTCGCCTATTCGGTCTGGATTTAGAAAAAGAAATCTTTCAGAATCACGTGTCCCGTGGAGTTTTTTCACGAGTCATGGTTATACAAAATACCACAGCAATTGTAGTCTCTTTGAAAATACAGCAATAACGTATCACGATTTTAACAGACCCCCCCCCCCCCCCTTTTTAAACCCAGCAGTTGAGTGCCGCAACTACGATAAAAGCAACTTTTTCATTTTTATTGCTAATTATCAGCATGGCAGAGTTTCGTAATAAACTCGTACCGGACGACCCAATCTGACCTTAACTCATTCGAAACGTGCCGACTACGGATACGCGGCAAACCGCCGCGTATCCGTAGGTGGCACGTCTGGAATGAGTTAACTGGCATAAGGAAAAATGTGCAGTTTTAGAGAAAAGCGACATTTCATTCTTATACGACGGAAATCTCGCTTCTCTCAAAATGTCAACATAATGGCATGTAACGCAGCATTGTTGAAAACGAAATTGCAGCGAATTACATTAGCGTCTGTTACTAGTTGGCGCAGGCTCTGTTTCTGCAAAAAGCTTCAGCCGTCCTAGAGAGATGAATTCAATGTGATGTCTGCAAGAGACACAGATCTTCATGAGCCCTCTCTTATGCGGGGGTCATGAGGATCTACCGAGGAGATGAATCGACCATCATAATTCAAGGGTAGTGCCAGATTAGCTTGCGCCTGTCGGCGCCAAGCTAATCTGGCACTACCCTTGAATTATCATAGTCGATCCATCTCCTGCAACAGGTGCATAGTCGTTAGATGACGCCTCCGAAATTTGGGAAATACGTGCGTGGGTTGAATGAGTTAACAAAAAAGAACTTTTGACAATGTCTTCCTCACAGTGAGGCGGTTGTTTAGGATGCAGGCTAACGTTGCCCTCTTTCTTCAAGGTCTTTGTTGCTAGGATAGTTAATTCCTTATGTGACTATCTCTCGTTAGAAAATAAAATGACTTTTGTCCTGTAACCCAGAGCCACAGGCCATTAGTAATAGGCCATTTTGTGTTCTCATCATTCATTACTATTCGTCACCATGAATGACATTACCTCAATCCCTGAAAATGTGGCTTTGGAGGACGTAAGCCAAGATGATCTCAGATTACTCCTTGGGGGTGAAGCCAAGATGATCTCAGATTACTCCTTGGTGTAAAGAGATCGTGACAATGTCAAACAAACAGTTGACAGCTAAAGCTGCAGTCGGCCAGAGGAGCCTTTGCTTACTGTGCGCGTTCTCTTCATAAGCCGGTATGCAAGTTTAGTATCCCATTAACCCATTCACTGACAGTGGATTCAGATTGCATTTTAGTAGGTCATCATGAACTCTGCATCACAGATCTAGCCCACAGACGTCGCAGAAACGTGGATACACAGTAGTTTCAGCAAGAGGCACAGATTAGGGGCTCATGAGGATCTATATCTCTTGTAGTTGGGTGGCGTTCATTTTTTCTCGGCAGTGAAGGGGTTAACGCAAATGCCACTACCGACTGATATGGTGGAAAAGAAAGTTTTACAATATAATGTTTTTTTTTCTGGCCTATTTCAGACTGAAATGTAATGGATAAATGGATAAGAGTTCTATGATCATTGCAAGAGAATAAAGTCAAGAAGTCCAGTGAATGTTTGTTCATGCAGTTTCTTTAACTCATTCTGCCCGCGACAGACCACGGCAAGATATAGCTCGACCATGATAGTTCAAGGGTGGTGGCAGAGTAGCTTGACGCCTTAGTTCAAGGGTGGTGGCAGAATAGCTTGGCGCCTATAGGCGCCAAGATATTCTGCCACCACCCTTTAATTATCATGGTCGATCTGTCTCCTGCATTGTAATGCAGTCCTCAGAAGATAACGCCAATATGTGGGTATTTCGTACCTCGGGCACAGTGAGTTAAAAGCACATCACACACACACACACACACACACACACACACACACACACACACACACACACACACACACACACACACACACACACGCACGCACACACACACACACACACACGCACACACACACGCGCACGCACTCACGCACCCACGCTCGCACACACACACACACACACACACACACACACACACACACACACACACACATACACACACACACCACAGTGCTCAAACCAGTGATTTCCTATGACTCTAAAGTCAAAAGGGTTGAGAATTCGTCACCAATTGAAGCAAAAAAAAAAAAAAAAAAAAAGATGGGATGAACCATAACCCACAAAGTCCCTACTATATGAGAGCTGTCCTCGCTGTCAATGGTCTCTACCTTTTGTCTTTGACCTGATTCGGATGTTGAATTATCTCCTATTGAAAAAGTCACGCAGATCTGCCAATGCGTCAGTGAGTTCTATAAGGGGAGCAGGACATACGCGCCATTGATTTGTCAAACGTCATTTGTCATGACGTAAGTCTAAGTTTCTACGTAATTTTATATTTTACGTGATATGAGTTTCACTTTCGCTTAATAGGCTTGAAAAAATGGTGACAAAACTAGAACTTCACGGTACAATTTTGAGTCTTGCTATAATTTGTGTGAAAGCAGGTTGAATACATGGTACAAAGTACACGGGTCACCTGCATGGTCTTCTGAAAGCGCGTCGATGTGTGTGTGCGTGTTAGTGCGTGCGTGCGCGCGCGCACCAAACATCTCCAAGAGACATATATAGATCCTTATGCGCCTGAAGGGCGCATGAGGATCTATTCCTTCTGGAGATGCGCGCATGTTTGTGTGTGTGTGCGTGTGTGTGTGTGTGTGTGTGTGTGTGTGTGTGTGTGTGTGAGAGAGAGAGAGAGAGAGAGAGAGAGAGAGAGAGAGAGAGAGAGAGAGAGAGAGAGAGAGAGAGAGAGAATGACGTCATATTTAGAGTATTATGTCAGTGTGGTGACGGCATTTGCCTTGCCTCTTTTACGTCACCGCCACTGTCTGACTTACTCTAGAAGTAAAAGTTTTTTTTTAGTGTTTTAATTCTTTTCTGAAAAGAATTAATTTTTACTAAAGAAGTTGAATGGATACAAGCTGGCTAACGAACTCTTCCAATGTCTTTATCCAAACTAGCTATATGCAAAAGTTCAGGTAAATATGGCAAAAATTACAGACCCTAATCTGGGTCAACCGACTTCCTATAAACGGTTGTTTATGTCGTCAGTGAGACATTCAATTACAATACGCTCGGAGGCTTTCTTAGCCACCCTCTTAAGAAAGTATTTCGCCAAGTTTCAAGCTTGTGTGTACAGAAATATTGCAGATTCTCTTGTTTACATACATACGCACACACATACATACGCACATACGGCGCTTTGCGCCAAATATACGTACAGCGGCGAGGTTATCGCAACTAGACATGACGTAATTTTTAATCTTGTTACTTCAATTGTTAGAGGTTTAGCCTGCCCGCCTTTGACATCAAGGACATGCTATTAAATTCGCCACAACGCGACCCGTCCTAAAAAGTCCCTTCTATAAATAAAAGGGACTTAAAAAATCATTCCACTTTTAATTTGAAAGACTAAAACACAGAGATCGTCAACGGCCCCTTATATCATACAGCTTAGTAGCTCGAACAACAGAATGTAAAACAAACAAACAAACAAACAAACAAACAAACAAACAAACAAACAAAAAACCCAATCTTTTGACAATGCCTCCCTCACAAAGAGGCGGCTGTCTGGGTGTGTAGGCTAGCATTTTGCCCCTTTCTTCACCTGAGCCGTCTTCTGTCAGAAGATATGGACTTTGTACTTTAACCTATAGAGTCCACTGATCGTTTTAAACATTTTTTTATTTTTAACTCACCGGCAGTTAATAGTGAAAAGGAGAGAGAGAGAGAGAGAGAGAGAGAGAGAGAGAGAGAGAGAGAGAGAGAGAGAGAGAGAGAGAGAGAGAGAGACCCAGCTCCGACGTCAAACAAAATCTTTCTTGTTATAACTAGATCATTCATCATTCATTAGTATGACTTAACCTCTCCATTGTCAGAGCAGACAGCTTATGATTTTTAAATCTGTGTTAATTTAAAACCCGAGAGCCCAGTTAAGCCGTTAAAGGAACATGGGAACAAAGTTGTTTCAGCAAGAGGTATAGATCCTCATGAGCCCCCGCAACTGCGGGGGCTCATGAGGATCTATACCTCTTGATGGTCGGGTGGTGTTTAGTTTTCTCGGAAGAGAACGGAATAATACTTTACTATCATTATTTTTAAATTAACTCCATTACTGAAGATGAAGCAATCACTGACTTAAACAAAGCTGAGTCCATATTTTGTACCAAGCCATAAGCCTATAGTAACAGACTTATGATCACGCTTCTAACAAATGTCGCAATGCCGCAGTTGTCGAACGTGCTCGTGGTTACTCCCTGATATCGAGTCTCAGCGCGGTATGTAACACAAATCGGTGGGGTTTATTGACGAGTAATTAAGTTAAATTCATTTTAAACTGAATAAGTATGCGGCAGCACCCCCTCACAAACACAAACACACACCCCTGACACTAAAAGGTTTTGTGGCAGGCTCTTAATTGCAGAAAAGGGTTTGCCAACACCCCACTTCCCCCACAATGGTTCGGAGTAAATTTAATTAGTTTTATTGTCAATGGTACAGATGGTGGTGCGGGGAGAGGGGGGGGGGGTGCGGGGGAAGAGGAGGAGTTTGGGGTGGGGAAGGTATGGGGTGGGGTGTGTGTGTGTGTGTGTGTGTGTGTGGGTGTTGGTAGGTAAAGGGCCTGCCGCAAAAGCCATCACGATGCTCTTGGACTCGTAACCTCGGTGATATGTAAACACTGTAAGATTGAAAATGTGTATAGATCCTCATGAGCCCCCGCCGTTCTGTCAAATTTTTGTGACGAAAGTGCCTTCAGTCTGATGATATAAAAGCGGCCAGCCATCGCCGAAAAAATAAGCAAGAGGTATCGATCCTCATGAGCCCCTGCGAATGCAGGGGCTCATGAGGATCGATGCCTCTTGTAAATGTTGGTTGGGTTTTTGCATGAGGCTTGCCCGCCCAAAAGATATTAGATAACGAGGAACAATGGCGAACCGCAGTGTAAATCGGTGAACTGAGGAAATGGCACACAATCCGAATGGCAGAGTTAGAGAGCAGAACAAAGCCAATTGATCTGGGCCTTGAAGGCTTAACAAAGAATACATTTGCTGCATTTACTTCAGGATTTCATATTTGAAAGGGGTCAGGATATTGTGACAGAATGTGCAGAACTCGCTTTTTAGGGGAAAGACGAAATCATGATTTTTTTTTGCAAAAGCACTGTTACATGTATTTAATCAAACATTCTGAAACACCCCCACCCCCCAAACACACACACACACACACACACACACACACACACACACACACACACACACACACACACACACACACACACACACACACACACACACACACACACAGAGCAACGATTACAACCGAAAGTTACACAAACAAACAAAGGAAGGAGCAAAGGTACGAAGCAACGAACAAACAAACAAACAAAGAAACAAAAAAAAAAAAAAAAAAAAAGAAAGACAGAAAGAAAGAAACAAACAAACGAAGGACAGCACAAAAAAGCCGCCGCGACAAAAATAACAACAAAAGCGGCGACAAAAAAAAAAAAACCAACAAAAAACACAACAGCCACAACAACAGCAACATCAATACCACCATCAACAATAACATCAACAACAAGACCATCACAAACAACATCAAAATCAATAATATCAACAACAACAACAACAACAACATCATCAACAACTGCATCCACAACAACTTCAACAGCAGCAACATCAATAACATCAACAACATCAACAGCATCATCAACAGGACCAACACCAACACCAACAACACGTTCACCAAGAACCTACTTTTTGTTTGAACTTTTAATGCCACAAGTCATCACCAAAACATGACAGTCAGTGAATCCCACGAGCATGACCAATAACCTTTCCCCAATCCACAATCTCTAACCACTCCCGGTCTTGCCATTTCCACCTAATACAAGCCAAATTTGAAGACCAGAATAATGATATTGGGGGCCGTGTCCAAATATGCAGCGAATTCTTGGTACTATAAAATCACGTCTCTCCGCTGAAGTCTCTCGTGGGCATTGACTCTACTACAGTTTATTTGTGCAAAAGGTCCTCGGGCCGACGTCGGCCGCAGATGGCCCGCCATCTGCGGCCGACATAGGCCCGAGGACTTGTTTTCTCATCAGGTATAGCTCCTGTCTCTGTCGCTTTCAGCACTGTGTCTTCTGTGTTTGATCGTTTTTCTTTCGCAACCAGCCGCGGGAAAAGGAATCGATGTTAAACGTTGAACATTTAGGGCTTAGCGTCTTTTGTCCACCACGAAGATGATTTCAAAAAGACAAGGTCACCGAAAAAAAAAAAAAAAGGAAAAGAAAAAAAAAAAAAGGGTCTGAACATATTTTGGCCCCATTTGGGTTCCTACTCAACGAACTTTCGAACGAAAATCGAACGCCTTACCGCCAGAGCCAAACAGCTCCACCCCCCTCCCCTCCCTCCCCGAATCGGTGATGATGGCAGTGTTTGCCATGATCATCTAGAACCATATATAGATCGATCAGAATCCAGGCGCTAATCCAGGAGGCACACAAGGACCACGGACCGACTTTTGTTTAGCCTTCTTTGGCCCTCGTTGCACCGTGTCAGCGCTCGAAGGTTCGCATCAGCCGCAAGGACGTTTTCGCGAACCGTCAATTTGGCATAAGCTGTCCTGGTCCCCCATAACCCGCCCGCTAGGGCTGTCCATTATCTCTCCGGTGCCGCGGACGTTAACACATTCGAGACGTACCGCATCCAGATACGCGGCTTTAAGCCGCGTATCCGGATGCGGCACGTCTCGAATGAGTTAAACACCGAACTAACCAACTAACCGATCAGGCTCTGTCCCTTTGAACTTGGCGTGAGAAGAGGAAAGAATCTGAACTAAGTATATACTGGGAATATATACCTACTTTTTGAACTAGGCGGAAATGTATCTTCATGTCTGTGTTAAAAATCGTTACTCTTGTAAGAATATGCCTAATAATTAAACATTAAACTTCAAATATAACTAATCGCGAGGGGACCCAATTGTTCCTGTTGTTATTTCCAAAGTTTGTCATAAGCGAGGTGATTTACATAGAAAGAGTGTTGTCGAGACCTTTGAAAATGTGTTGTTATATATCCGATTTTGGTTATATCTGACCTTGTTATAAGCGAAGTAGACTGTACCTGAGCTAGGCGGAAATTTGTAGATTTTCTCACGTTTTTTTCTCTGTGGAATATCTTTTCTCTTGTAAAACATGCATAATAATTAAAACAAAAATCTTAGCTTGCGTGTGGCGTGTAATAGGAGGGGATATTCTCCCTTTGGCTGTCCGTAGCGGTTTTGGTCGAGGTGATTTCTGCAGGAATCACCTTGGCCAAAAGCGCTTCTGACAACCGAAGGTGACGCAGAGTGTGTTTCTATATATCCTTTGTTAATCCAACACCAAAATGTCCAAGCTTTCCCATGAACATGGATTCAACGTGGTGTCAGCAAGAGGCATAGATCCTCATGAGCCCCCGCAATTGCGGGGGCTCATGAGGGTCTATACCTCTTGCAGCTGGGTGGTGTTCAGATTTTATCGTCACTGAACGGATTAAAACTGAACCGTTGGCTCCGGCTAGAAGTTGTACGGCCGTTGGTTAGTTCGGGTTTAACGTCCACAGCACCGAGGTGATCATGGACGGCCCTGACGGGCGGGTTATGGGGGACAGGGAGATCTATTACCTATGGAGTACGACCTGAACACTGATCAACTCAGGCGCACTCCAACTGTGCCACTTTGATTTACCAGGACCTTTCAACGGACATGCTATTGAACAAATCCGTTTTTTTTTTCCACTGGATTGTGAGTCCAGCTACCGGGGCCGGGACGGGATTCGAACCCACGACCCGGTGATTCCCTTCGCTCTCCTCTGCTCCGACGTTTAACCGCCTGAGCTATTTCGGATTCTTGTACGGCCGTGCATGAACCTCGTACGCATGAAGACCGAAGGGCTTGACGTCGGCCGAAGCTGGCTTGAAGGCCTTTCGCTCCACTCTGCATGCGATCAAAATGCGATCAAAAGTCGATGTCTCGGTGATACATGCGCTGGTATTATTTCTGTCCTCCCAGGCGCAAGAGCGAGAAATAGCGTCACCCAACCTTTGGCACGGCGCGTGTTTGTCACTGTCCAGATGAACGCGCACACATCGACACGCAGTCTTTGAGTGTGAGACTTTGAATTGCTAAACGAAGCCCGCTCACCGAGTAAGCAAAAGGTCCTCGAGTCCACGACGGCCGCTGTGGGCCCGCGCACGGCACTGCGGCCGTCGTGACCCCAAAGACGTGTCACTACTGGGGTCAGAGCCAAAGTGGCATCACTTATAGAGTATGGCATGGGGGAGGGAATTGGAAGGGGAGGGGCTGGGGGATATACATCGTCACGGATTCACGTCGATGTATATTGCGAGTCAAGAATTATGAATCCCAACAACAGACTCTCACGTTTCAAGAAATAACCAGGGCGTTTTCACAGATCACGAAATCGTATTTTGCCTTTCACGTTTCACGACGACCCCTTTTGTTTTTTCACGGAGCACGAGGATGAAAAACATTGCAACCACGAATGACGAGAACTGAAAAAAAAAACGCCAATCACGAATCATGATTTTGGGGCATATCTGGTACATTTTGAGTGAAAAAAAAACCACAACAAAATTCAGTTCAATTCAATTCAATTATTTTAATTTGGTTTAATTTAATAAATCTTTATTATCACTTTATCAAAGGGGAAGTTTATTATTAACTCATATATAAAAATGCAAGATGTAACAATATCAAATGTCAAATATTACAGTAAAGTGACAATGCATGCTGCAATACATATAAGGAGACACACACTTCCACTTAACAGGAATCTTTGGTGTAACTAGTAAAAGGGGTGGGGTTGTGCGGGTGGGGGGTGGGGGTGTGGTGGGTAATATCCGGGGCAGGCATAGGTTAACAATACGCCTCTTTTATCAGTCTAAACTGCTGCTCGAAAAAAAGGCTGTTTATTTGTGTTGGGGTTTATTGTATAGTTTATCTGCTTAATGACTGCTTAGTAGTTGTTCGTGTATGTTTTTTTTTTTCACTTTGTAAAGCGACATGGACATACTACGTGGGGATCTAGCGCTGTACTGTACACGGAACTTTCATTATGACAGCAGTGTAGATGTCGTAATTTTGGCATTCGTCGAACAGAAGTTCTCGTCAACAGTCCCTCAGACTGAGACCTTAAACTGCTTAACTCATTCAACCTCAACACACCACAGCAAGACATGGATCGAGCATGCTAGTTCAAGGGTTGTGCCAGAATAGCTTGGCGCCCTAGGCACCAAGCTATTCTGGCGCCTCCCTTGAACTATCATGCTCGATCTGTCGCTAGAATACAGTCCTTCAGAGGGCAACTTAACAATTTAGGAATTTCGGTAGTGGGGTAGAATGTGTTAATCGAGTTCACTCAGAACTAAAACTCTGACATGGAATGGACCGGGGGTGTGGGGGGGGGGGGGGTTGGAGTGGGGGGCGGGGAGGGGGTTAGTGGGGGAGAGGAAGGAAAGCTTGGGCGGAGGCACACAGTTTTCAACTAAACATGCATTTTAAATACCATATAGAACAAAATCGTTTCGCTCGAATGCTGCATTACAAATCGTTGTGCAGAATCCACTGCCCTTAAAATTATCATGTTCGATGGGGCTCATGAGGGTCTATGTCACTTGCAGTTGCTTTTTCTCGGCAGAGAGGGGGTTAAAATAATCTTACCTTATTACAGCGCAGGCGTCAGCAGATACAAGAATTCGAATACTTTGTAGATATCGAATTTTGAACTTAGTGAACAGTAAAGTTCAGTACTAAACAATAACTTATTTAGTTCCATCCCTCAAAAACGCCCACACATAAACGTAAATGCCAAATTCTTGTTGTGTGCTGATAAAATTTGAACACCACCCAACTGCAAGAGGATCTATACCTCTTGGTTTTAGGTGGTGTTCAGTTTTTCTCGGGTTTGAATGGGTTATTAATGCTCGTGAGGTAAATCTACCAATATACCATGACATTTCAAGGATAGTGCCAAAATAGTCAAGCTCATTTTGTGAAACATCTCAGTCTATTCAATTATATATATCCCCTCGGGGGGGGGTCTGGATATTCTCCAGCGGATGGCGAGGCGCCTGGGGGTAGTCCCTACGGCTTTATGTAGTAGGTGTTCAGTAGGAGGCTCAATATGATAGATTTGTCATTCCTTCTCTCCCACTACCCTCTCTTTCTAGAACTAGTGAGCGATGCAGTCACAACAAGAGCAGCTGATGTCCTGATGACACAATGCAAGCTTACCAGCCTGGAATTCCATGACATTACCATACAATACTGTTACGTGGTGGAGTCGTAGTCGTAGTATGATAAACACACCAGACGCACGCACGTAAGGTTCTTTTAAAGAAACTTCATTCAGCTGCAACCCGTCACACGTGGCTTAAGGAGGTAGACAATATTGGAGTAACAGTTCCAACAATATTTTAATTCAGCGATGCGATCTCCACACAATGCATTTCCAAATGCACCAACACTGATACAAATTCTCTTCTGCAAATGTCAACACTGGCGACACAATGTTTCTCATACAACGTACACTACAGTTACGCTGCGTCTCTCACAACGTACACCCTATACGGGCCACGTACCTACGATAAACTGTGTGTCCCTACAACTGACAATGCATGACAATGTACAAACGTGCTTCCCAGCACCAATCTTTTATAGTACAACCAATTTCTAGAATAATCCAAGAAAATCATACAACGCGATCAATCAGAACGAAACACGTAACTGAAATCATAAATATTATTTAAAAAAATGAACTTTCTAGAATAACTAAACTGGTCAACAAAATTCGACTGCTCATTTCAGCCCCAAATCCCAATGTATAATGACGTTACACAAAAGTATGACAAACCGTTCACGACCTTTCAAAACACACACTGAACGGCTGTTAATTTCACGCGCACAGTAAACAACTATGACTAAAAATACTACAGTGTAGCAAACTGTTGCTTACACTTCGACGTCACATGTAAGAAGTCACTAGACAGCGCGACCCAGCTCGAATGTTCTGATTCATTCTCAGCTAATCTACGCAAAACAAAAATCGACCGCTCGTGCGACTTTTCTAAAAGCTTCCGAACTAAAATTAGCGTATCATAACAAAGCCAAATCCGCTATCATGCACGAACGATAAAGAATCTCACTGAAAAGGTACGTGATACGTAACCATGATAGTTCAAATAAATATCGGATCGTTTCCTACGATTAACACATGCATGCTCTCACAGGACAACACAACCACAATCGTAACGGTGTCAGCAATGTTGCAGTGAACTACTGAAAGGGCTAGTACTAAAGAACTGAAGAATGTTGACAGACACTATCTACTGATATTACTGTTGAAAAGGGTAACAGCCTGAGAGACAAAAGAGTTGGCATAACGTGATGTACGAGTTTTGGGTACGTCTGCTGTCAAATTCATATCTAAGGGGATGTGTTTTGTCATCAAGAATGTCAGCCAGTTTGCTCGTAATCCGTCTGTTGTACAGTGTGTCCAAATTATCCTGTGCCCTACCAATCACCCCGCCCCCTTTCCGGATTACTTTGTTAAGGCGATCTTGATCTCTTCTACATAAATTTCTACCCTAGCACGTCAGTCCAAAAGTTAGAATGCTTATAATACTGGAGCAGTAAAACATCTGTAAAAGTTGTGTGCTTACATGAAATGATCTGAGCTTTCTCAAACAGTAAAGACGGGTATGCGTATTTTTTCACAATAGCATCTATGTTTTGTTTCCAGTTGAGCGCGTTGTCTAAAAGAACACCTAAATACTTGTAGGACTCTACACGCTCAACTTCTGTTCCCTTGATGACAACAGGACCGGGATGATGTTTGTTATTCCTGAAATCTATGACCATCACTTTTGATTTGCCAACATGTAATTCATTATAGTTTCTATCGCACCACTCTACAAAGTCGTCGGTCTCCTGTCGATAGTGTCTGTCGTCCTCATCTGTAATCTGACCTGTCGGTGCCATGTCGTCAGCGTATTTGTCCATGCCACAGTCGTCATGAGTAGCTCTACAGTCTGCTGTGTACAAAGAAAACAAAAAAGGCGACAGGACAGTCCCCTGTGGTGCAACGGTGTTGGTAAAAAGTACATCTGAGATTAGATCCGAGCTAATTCTGACATACTGTGGGCGGTTAGTGAGATAGCAAAACCCAAAGAATGGTAGGGGCATTTATGTTCATGTGAACTAGTTTGGAGGCGAGTATGTGTGGCTGAATGGTGTTAAAAGCAGACGAAAAATCATAGAACATCATGGAGGCTCCTGTTTTTTCTAAATGAGAGTAGATGTTGTTTACAGCATGCAAAATGGCATCATCAACACCTCTTTGCCTTCTGTAAGCAAACTGTTAGCACAGCATTCTCAGAATTGAAATGAAAAATTACGTCCCTTGGAGTAATCTAATTGAGTGCATTTTTTTTTGGCTTTGGGCTACGCCTTTGTTAAAAGTAAAGAATATATATATATATATATATATATATATATATATATATATATATATATATATATATATATATATATATATATATATATATATATATATATATATATATATATATATATATATATATATATATATATATATATATATATATATATATATTCTTTACTTGTATGTATGTATGTATGTATGTATACATATATATATATATATACATATATATATATATATATATATATATATATATATATATATATATATATATATATATATATATATATATATATATATATATATGTATATATCTTTAAATGAAGACTGAATGAATAATGAAAAATCAAATTTCTAAAAGAACGTACACCCGGGTAAAACCGTTTTTCAAATACCATACACTATACGTTTCAGATTTCAACAGCTTTTGGAACAAGCAGCGCAGGAACGTCCTTGTTGCTGTCGGGACGTTAACCCCTTGACTGCCAAGAAAAAATGAACACGATCCAACTACAAGAGACATAGATCATAATGAGCCCCTGCGACTGCCGGGGCTGATGAGGATCTATGCCTCTTGCTGATACCAATGTGTATCCATGCTTCTTGGACTTTTTGGCTTTTGGTTATTGAATGAACAACAATTTCGGAAATAACAATGTACGTACTGTGGCAGGGAAGGGGTACAAAGCAACTGAAAAACAACCGATCAAAAGTTTAGAGAATTTTCTCAAAACTGTCTATTATGTTTCTGGACTATCATCGAATCTCTTTACAAAAGGGAGTGTGATGTGTTATTCAGCATGTTTCAAATTTTAAACAAGCGTCAGTTATTTTTTTTTTTCGCGCTTGTCTAGTATTTTTCTGAGAACCGTTCACTTGCTTTTGCGTTTATAATGCGCGGTAGATGGAACGCTGTGCAAACCACAAGACGAACAAGCGAAAACATATGTCAATTTTATCTCTATATGATTCGATTATCAAAGAAATTCAACATTATAATGTTGTTACGCGACGTAAAGAAATTTATGAAAGGACCTTGGGGAAAAGATCGACACAATGACCTAAAATCAACATGGACGTACCGCCATCAGCAAAGAAATCCTCATCAAATACGAAAACCTTTTCACCAGCATTCTTAACAGAGCAGACGCATTTAACGATGGTCGCGCCGTAATCCTGATTCACTATGATCAGTGGATCGTCACCCTTTCCCAGTTCCATTTCGATCGGTTTTGATTTTGAAACCATCCTAAACTGACTGGACTTCATGGTATCCTCCCCTGACTGCAAACAACAAATAAAAGATGCCAGCATGAGGAGTATATCCTCATCAGCCCCCGCATCTGCCGCGGCTCATGAGGATATATGCCTCAGGAAAGGCATTACTCCATCATTTGGATTCTTGTGGTAAAGTTAAAAAAAATGTGTTGCTAAAAAATGTCTGTT
>BTPG01000006.1:133208757-133241257 GCA_036245525.1 Semisulcospira habei
TGTTGACTGATCCACAGGTTCCTGAAGCCAGAACAAGTTACTCGCCGCTGTCGATGCAAATCATAAATAATTTGGTGTGGCGAACAAGTTTGGTTGGTCTGTGATATTGGACCTCACGGTTGGAAGCCGTAAGTCCAATGCCACAGGCCAGCACACAAAGACTGACGAGGAGCGTGGGCAGGGGACGGTACAGGGTGTACAAACCTTTGACAAGACCTTGTTATGAAGACAGACAGCCATTTAACTCCGACGCACGACAATGGGGGATAGACCGATCATGATAATTTAAGGTTAGTGTCAGATTATTCAATGGTAGTGCCGGATTAGCCAGATTAATTGAAGGTTAGTGATAGATTAGCCAGATTAATTCAAGGGTAGTGCCAGATTAGCTTGGCGCCGTCAGGCGCCAAGCTAATCTGTCACTACCCTTGAATTATCATTGGTTGATACATCCCCGGCCCAGGAACTGGTACATAGTTATTAAGTCACACCTCTAACATGTGAGAAATTTGACCTTAGGATTATAGGGGTTAAGATAGTATGCCCTGCAGAATCTGTAGCGGGGCTGACTCGAGTTGTTCCCTGCAGATTAATGTTCTTCCTAATAAGAATAGCTGATGATGCAATCAAGAAACAACATTCTTGCGTCTGTTCATTGACAAGCTGTTCTTTTGAAGGCAATCCGCACGCATGAAATCTAACAATTTTATTATTTGTTTTCACGCGAGCACGCGTCAGATGCATTGCCGTCGCTGGTCGAGGGATCTAAAGCGCACAACGTTTTCCCCAAATATCTCGGTAAGAAACATGTTTTTCTGTACCACTTTAACTCATTCCACCCCAGAGCCACCACAGCAAGATAAAGATCGACCATGATAGTTCAAGGGTGATGCCAGAATAGCTTGGCGCCCATAGGCGCCAAGCTATTTTGGCATCACCCTTGAACTATCATGGTCGATCTGTGTCCTGCACTGCGATGCAGTCTTCAGAGGACAACGACAACATTTAACGATTTCGGTGTTGGAGTAGAATGAGTTAAGTCAAATGTAATTTAGTGCCAATTGGCCTGATATGAAATATGTTTACTGAACTCCTGTGATTTGTCGAGTTTGCCGTACATTCGTAAAAAAAAAAAAATGGTGAAAAAACGAGAACAAGTCATTTTCAACACCCTTAATAGAGTCCCGGCAGATTTCACTATCGAGGTCAGGCATGCAGACTTCATGTATGATTACGCTGTTTCAGGTTTGAAAACTTGCCCAGTTCACGTGAAAATGGATCTTTCTTATAATGGGCTTAATACATCTGGGGCACATTTAGAGATGTGAAGGCATTCATTTTAAGAATAAAATTTCCGAAATTTTACGACTGGTCAACAAAACTGACACATTGTTCGATTTTTCATAAAAGTGAATCGTATTAGGTCAACTGTCACCGAATGATATTTGTCCTAAGATTGGTATAGAAAAGTGGTTCTTTGTAGAGATATTTGGGAAAAACGTCGCGCGCTCTAATGTCAAACGACCTATAACTGTTTCTGTTTAGCGCTTAGTGATTTTCCTTGGTATGTTTTCTTTACTTAGATATTTGATTTGTGTCGATATTCGCGTGTTCAATCAAAAATAGATCGGCAGGTTTTGGGCGATCGTTTCATTTTTATGCTTACGCCTTTTATTATATATTTCATACTCGGTCCCTAACGCTGTGTAGAAAATAGATCGGTACTCTTAGCTTATTTGATGGCGTGTGTGTTTGTGGGTGTGTATTTCACACCCTTTACTGCACAGTGTGGAAAGTGATCGTTATGTAGGCATGTTTCTTGACCTGTGTGTCTGTGCGTGTGACTGTGTCTGTGTGCGTGTGACTGTGTCTGTGTGCGTGTGTGTGTGTGTGTGTGTGTATGTGTGTGTGTGCATGTGTGCGCGTGCGTGAGTGTCTGCGGTGCGGGAATGTGTGCGCGTGTACGGGGTGTGTGTGACTGTGCGTGTGTGTGTGTGTGTGTGTGTGTGTGTGTGTGTGTGTGTGTGTGTGTGTGTGTGTGTGTGTGCGTGCCTGAGTGCGTGCGTGCGCGCGTGACGGAGTGCTTGCGTGTTCACTTTCACGCGCATTTTATTTCTGTTTCATTTCCGGCGTGTGTCTCACACCTTCTGAATAGCCACTCCCTGTGGCGAATCTGTCACACCCCAAGGACTGTGTCCATCACTGACCTGTGGTCCAGCATTATCTTCACGATAGTTATTTTTGATGTAATTCCTCACGACTGAGGTGTGTGCTGACCTGTGATTTTGGAACTTACGGCCTAAAGGCCGTAAGGTCCAAAATCACAGACCAGCACACAATTATTCCCAGAGAGTTCTAAAATAGTTCGCTATCGATGGTCGATTATGCCGCGTTTTTCTTGCGGCCCAGTTTACTCAGCTGCTGTTTGCTCGGTTTCATGCTCTCGCTGCTTGTTCCATTTTCCTGTTTTGAATTGTACTCAAACCAAGGGGAATCACAGCGCTGGACAGACAAACAGTTAGGTCCCCTGTTTTGAATGACCACGATCCCGTACGTGGAGCATTTAATTTGAGGTCCTCCGGCCGAACTCGGCCAGAGTTGGCTCTCGCGCTATCGTGGGCGGGCCAACACAGGCCGAGTTTGGCGGAACGATCTTCTGCTTATTCTTGGTGGCTCTCTCTCTCTCTCCTCCTTCTCCTCCCCTCGCCCCCCCCCCATCCCCACCCCCACACCGCACGCCTGGACATTGATTGGACTAACCCCTTCACTGCCACGCCAGTGGACGCAGAGCGCGTTTCTGAAACCTCTGTTAACCCTTTCGCTGCCAGTCATCGCGAATATCGCGCCTGAAGAGACTGTACACTGACCGCGTGAATTCACGTGAATGAGAACCCTCCTCCCCGCCCCCCCCCCCCCCCCAAAAAAAAAAAAAAAAAAAAAAAAAAAAAAAATGGGCACACATAACATATGACTAACAAGAGACAAAAGATTTATGTATCTTGTGCATCTGTGGGTGACGTTCGCCTTGTCCCGGCAGATAAGGGGTTAATAGACCGCTGAGGAGCTTTATTAACTCATTCTGCCCCCGACACACCACGGTGAGATATAGCTCGGCCATGATAGTTTAAGGGTGGTGGCAGAATAGCTATTCTGCCACCACCCTTGAACTAGCATGGTCGATCTGTCTCCTGAATTGTAATGCAGTCCTCAGAGGATAACTCCAAAATGTGGGTGTTTCGTACCTCGGGCATAATGAGTTAAGACTATGAAGGTAAACCACGTGATCGCGCTCTTCAGTTCCATTGGCCTGGCCGCCGAGCATTCTTTCGAGTAAAGGTCGAGGCCGCTAGCACAGCTCAGTATAGCTTTTCATTAGTGCTTCTAGGCTCCACAGGCGTAATTTGAAGATCCACAACGCAAACCCACAACGCCAGTGTAGTCGTTTCATTCAGTCCTCTCTGCGCCGTCTGGTGCTTGAGGCGACGGCAAGGGAACGCCACTTTTGTCTGTCAGCTGCTATTTTGGGTGCTGTTTGCAGAGTAAGGCCTCTGTTCTTGAGCTCTCGCTCCACGGTTCGGCGCCACGTCTCCTTTGGTCGCCCACGGTTTCTCTTCCCCTGTGGTGTCCATCTCAGTGCCACCCTTGGTAATAAGTCGGGTGACATTCTGCAAACGTGGCCTAGCCATCTCCATCTCCGTGTGGCGATGGTTTCAGCGATGCTGTCTGCCTGCTCTCTTCCGTAGTTCCTCGTTTGTAATCATGTTTGGCCAGAAGACCTTCATGATCCGTCGCAGGCACTTGTTCTGGAAAACTTCCAGCTTGCGTTCCGTAGCAGTAGTGGATTTCCAGCACTCTGACCCATAGAGAAGGACACTCAGCACGTTACTCTTAAAAATACGAAGCTTGGTGTGGATGCTCAGGTTTGTAGTCCTCCAGATGGGTTTCAGCATTGCGAAGGCTTGGTTGGCTTTGCTGATTCTTGTGGTGATCTCCCTTGTGCAGTCTCCATCTGTGGTAACCTTGCTGCCCAGGTACGTGAACTCGTCCACCTCTTGCAGAGGTTGGTCATTGATGTGATTGGGTCGCCCACTATGGTGTTCTTCCTCATGACTTGAGTCTTCCTAATGTTGACCCCGAGACCTATGGAGCTTGCTGACTGTGTCAACTGTTGTGTCTTCTGTTGCATGTCCTGGTTTCTGCTTGCCAGCAGCCCGATATCATCGGCGTAGTCGAGGTCATCCAGCATTGAGGTCAGCGTCCTTCCCTCTGTGGTGCGGCGCATGATCCAATCCATTGCCATTGAGAAGAGGATCGGCGAAAGAATACATCCTTGTTTCACTCCGGTTTCCACCTTAAACGGTTCGGTGAGCTGGTTGTTGTGGACGACTCTGCACTCAAAATTCTGACAGTAGAAGATACGGTAACGCCGCAGCTTCTTTGTCAGATTTTTCAAAAGATCTGGGACACTGAAGAAGCGCCGAGCGATTGGAAGACCGGCACCATCGTCAAACTTCCGAAGAAAGGAGACCTGGGGAACTGTAACAACTGGCGAGGCATCACCTTACTATCCCTCACCAGCAAGATCTTCAGCCGCATTCTCCTTGAACGCATTACGACAGCAGTGGATGGCATCCTTCGCCAGGAGCAGGCAGGCTTTAGGAAAGGCAAGTCCTGCATTGACCATATTTTCGTCCTGTGTAGTCGTTTGTCTACTCAAAATGTCTGGAGTAGAGCCGCTGCGTATGCGCAGAATCCATGATGGCAGCGGAAGTCTACAGCGACCTATTCAACGTTCAAAGACCCCAGCCGCCCAAAGAACATAGATGCAAAGCGGTGTTAGCAAGAGACATATCCTAATGAGGCCCTCCAAAAGCGTGGTCTCTTGAAGATCTACGTCTCTTGCAGCTGGTTCGTTTTTCACTTTTTATCGACAGTGAAGTGGTTAACCCATATCATACTGACACTAAAAGCTTTAAATTTGTACACTGCCATTTGCAAGCTACATTATAGTACTTACAGTTAAGGATATATACCAATGGCTTTAGTTCAAATGTTGTGCCAGAATGCCACTACCCTTGAACTATTTTAGTCCAGTTTATTTCACACACTGGTGTATTCCGAAGGATAAGGGTTTTAATCAGTGGTTTTACGTGATTATTTAGCTGTTGTTTGTTCAGCAGTGGTTTCGGTACTGGTGGTATTTGAAATGTATTGAGCGACCGCGATGTCTCTGTTTTTCTCCACCCAAATTATCGTCTGTACGTGTCTCTGGAATATTATATCTGGCGTAACAACAACTCAGTAAGCAAAAGACACTCAGGCCGACGTTGGCCGCAGTGGGCCCGCGCACCACTGTGCGCGGGTTCACTGCGGCCGACGTCGGCCTGAGCGTCTTTTGCGTACTGGGAGCGATGTTGAAAGCCTGGACGCATATCCTTATTCCGTATTATAGTTTCACCGTTCAGGCGACTACCGAATCCATCTCATGCCGGCCGGTCTGTTTAAAAGTAGTCCTTTACATTTTTGTGAAAGTGAAACGACCGTGTTCTGTTTTTTAGTTTGTGTGTTTGGCGGAACACCGACCCTGAAAGGACACATGTCCTTATTAAAATAAAGTTGTCCATTTATATCTTTGCATAACTGAAATGATCCTGTTTTTTTTATGTTTTCTGTAACACCCTCACGTTCTCATCTCACGGCGGACCAATCACGTTATTGTTAAACTGAAACGATCTTCCTTTTGCGTGTTTCCACAAGTTGGCGGAACGATATTGAAAGGGCACATGTCCGTATTCTTTATAATACACGTAGTAGTGCATTCACATCCTAGCGCATCTGAAATGACACCGTTTTGAATAATCACGTGTACTGAAAGAGACCTGTTCCAAACGAGAATCACAGTTAGTAGTTTGCGACACTGACTGGCAGATAAACTCTGGGGCCCTATTCAAGACCTACTGCAGACCACGAACTTCATCTCAACGACCAATCTTGACATCTGAGGCAAAAACCCGGGAACGCTGAAGAAGAAGAAGAAGAAGAAGAAGAAGAAGAAAAAGAAGAAGAAGAAGAAGAAAAAGAAGAAGAAGAAGAAGAAGAAGAAGTTTGCAATTTCTTCTGCATAAATGTTCTTTTTATGTCTGGCAATAATATCGCACAAAAGGGCTAACTTAACTCATTCTACCCCAGACACACCACAGCAAGATATGGATCGACCATGTTAGTTCAAGGGTGATGCCAGAATAGCTTGGCGCCTATGGGCGCCAAGCTATTCTGGCATCACCCTTGAACTATCATGGTCGATCTGTGTCCTGCACTGCAATGCAGTCTTCAGAGAAAAACGGCAAACATTTGGGGATTTCGGTGATGGGGTAGAATGAGTTAACTCATTTAACCCCGACACACCACTGCAAGACCACCCTTGAACTATCATGCTCGATCCATGTCTTGCTGTGGTGCCTCGGGGCTGAATGAGTTAAACCGTTTGACAGAAACACTACATTCCAGCTCAGACACCCATCCTCCAGCCGCACTTTGCCTGTCGGTAGCGGATTTTGTCGCGATGACTCCTGCAGGAATTATCGCGACAAAAACCGCTACCGACAGCCACAGGGTTGAAGAAGCTTGGGTCGTTTCTTCAGGTCCCTTGGTATTAAATACTCGAGTTATGTAGTTGTCTCTACAAAAACAAAATCCAAAAAAACAATATCATAAACAACAACAACAACAACAACAACAACAGAAGCAACAGCAACAACAACAACAACAAATAAAGAAGAAAAAGAAGAATAAATGAATGTTCTAGATTAGGCCTTGCATGCCGAGTCGACGCACAGACTGGAGTTGAAAAATGCATTTCACAGTGTATATCAATGTATCTTTTCTTCTCGTCAGTCACTGTAAAACAAGCCTAATCTTCCTTTTATAGTGCCTAGGGGAAAAAAACGGAACACTTATACACATCGTGAAAAACACATTTTTTCAACCCTAGCCTTTGGCTAGACTGATGTGTTAAAGTGTTTTCGAATGTCGCTAAATGTCCGTTTACGCCACTCGGCATTGCTGAAACCTTATTTAACTTGTCGTCTGCAAGGGCAGGCTTAGGCTGAACCTCCGTCGACCTCCTTCGTCTTAATAGAACAGAGATTTCAAATGAGGAGGAATCTTTATTAGTTTACTCATTCGAGACTTGCCGCATCCAGATACGCGACATGAAGCCACGTATCCAGATGCTGCACGTCTCGAATGTGTTAAGTTATTAACCCCTTCCCTGCCACTGGTCGCAGACGGTGTTTCTGGTAAATCATTGCCATTTTCAACGCCAAAAAACTATAGCCATATCCAACGAACATGTACGCGAAGTTGGGTCAGCAAGAGATATCGATCCTCATGAGCCCCCGCATTTGCGGGGGCTCATGAAGATCTATGCCTCTTGCACTTGAATATCGTTCCGGCAGCGAAAGGGTTAAATACACTTACATGAGACCCAGAAGAAACATGGAACAAATCGAATTTTACCGTAGTTTGTCCGTCGTTCACAGCGCCAGCGATCTACGACGTACTGATCGCCTAAGAACGAGAAATTTATAGGATAGTGCATGCTAGGGTATTCGGTCTTAGCAACCAATCACAGTTAAATATTGCTTGCCAAACGTGCTCAACCCCTTCACTGTCGGTGGACTGCCGTGAGATGGCCCTTGTAGCGTGCTCCACGTTAAACTCCAATAACTTACTCACTTAGGGTGTTGATTGTGTTTCTGAAACATTTGTGAATTTTAACTGAGTTAAAGACGGAGAACCGTCCTTGGGAAGTGGATGCTAAGTGGTTTCAGCAAGAGCGGGGGCCCATGAGGATCTATGCCTCTTGCAGTTGGGGTCGTGTTCACTTGTTCAGTCTCGACAGTGAAGAGGTTAAACGTCGGGCGGCTGTCTTTAATAGAGAAATGGTTAAATCTCTCGCGCAGATGGAAGTTGGGTGTCTACTAGACTGGAGAGGTGGTGGAATGGCGAATGAGGTTTCCGTGGTGCCGGGAGAACGAGGTTTCCGTGACCCAGATTTGCTGTCCCCAGCCACTGCAAGCTCTACTCGAAACCTTCACGTGTCTCTGGCGCGCCCACAACCATGACAGGGTGTTTGCCATTAACATTACATTTCGTTTGTACCGTCCGTTTCCTGTCGTAGATACAACAGGGGCTGGGGGTGGGGGGGGGAGGAGGGGGAGAGGGGGGAGGGGAGGGGATGATGTGGACAGATCGTGATAATTCAAGGGTAGTGCCAGATCAGCTTGGCGTCTTCTACTTTTGAAAAAAGAAAACAATCAAATCAGGCGGTGAGGCCATGTAATGACGTTCGTCATTACACTCACATCTCTTTATAGACGTCTCGTGTTTCTTAACAGACACTACCGCAGGCTATGGTTCGACCGAGATAGTTCAAGGGTAGCGCCAGATTAGCTCGGCGCCTTGAGCTAATCTGGCGCTGCCCTTGAAAAACGCAGCAATCAGCTAGGTTAAACAGGGTGTGTTGTCATTACGTCTCTTTTGAAAACTGAACTCCATTGTCAGTCGTGACTCGCTACGGTGGAATGTGGATGGACCGTGATTGTTCAAGGCTTGTGCCAGTGTTTCGAGGGTAGTGCCACATTAGCTTCTAATGAACCAAGCTACTTTTAAACAAGTCACTAACATCTCCTTTCCCCCACTCTAACCCGTTACATCCTTAAGCTGATGTTTTAAATTTGCTTATTGTCCTATGAAGGCTACATTACAGATTAGGAGACAAATCAACCGTTTTATTTCAAGGGTGGCGCCAGAATAGCTTGGCGCCTGAGGCGCCAAGCTATTCTGGCACCACCCTTGAACTATCAGTCAAAATGTATTTCAAGCATTGGGTGTATCAGGATGAAAAGGGCTAAGCTATCCAGACCAAAAAAAGACTGCCAATCGCTTCAATTAAATGTTAACTCATTCGCGGCCAGCAGCATCCGGATGCGGATGGCCGCGAATGAGTTAACAAATACCCAAACGAAGAAAGAACACGCTAAGAAAGGATAAACTTATAAAACACAGTTATTAATCCCTAGACTGCCGAGAAAACGTTGACACAATCTAGCTGCGCGAGGTGCAGATCCTCAAGAGCCTTTCACAGTTGCGAGGCGTCATGAAGATCTATGCCTCTTGCTGAAACCACTTTTAATCCTTCAAAGGCTGAGGATGTTTGACGTTGAATTTACAACGATTTTGCAAAAACACGATTCGTGTTGACTGGCAGAGAAGGGGTTAAAGAAACTGTGTCCTTTCCATGCGTATTTCCTTGCCAAGTTGGGTTTTTAAAATACTTCTGTTATGCGTTACTCATTTTTTTTTCATGGGGCACGTAGATCGACCATTACAATGTGCTCGCAGGTGGTGCCGGAATAACTTGGCCTCTAGAAGGCATCCTTTGTATTGTTTCGGACATCGAGCCCTGTCTGCACTTAATATCTTCTTATACTACTTAAACCGCCCACATCTCTCACAGCCTGTTGGGTTTTTTTCTTCCCGCATAGGCCACGCCGGGCTTACCTCCCTCCCCCCCCCCCACCCGTCACTGTCGAGAAAAACTGAACATCACCCAAATACAAGAGGTATAGATCTTTATGAGCCCCCGCAGTTTGCGGGGGGCTCATGAGGATCTATGCCTCTTTGCTGAAACCAATTCGTATCCATGTTCATTTGATGACTGTGGAGCTTTGACGTTCGATTTACAATGATTTTCAAACACAAACACAATCTGCGTCTAGTAGCAATGTAGGGTTTAAATCGCCTCGTTTTTAACCCTTTTGCTGTCGGTAGCGCTTCTTGTCGCGGTGACTCCTACAAAAATCATTGCGACAAAAAGTGCTGCCGACACCCCGAAAAGTTTAACGCACTCAGCCCGACGGCTGTATTTCCCAAATTTGGGAGGCGTTATCTAAAAACTATGCAGCAGTTGCAGGAGACGGATCGACCATGATAATTCAAGGGCAGTACCAGATTAGCTTGGCGCCGACAGACGCCAAGCTAATCTGGCACTGCCCTTGAATTATCATGGTCGACCCATCTCCTGCTGTAGCGCGTCAGGGCTGATTGGGTTGAGGCATCTGCAGGGCACTCACTTATGGGCATATATACGTTACCCAAGCGTCTGCAGGACAATAGCAAAGACCCAGCATGTGTGTTTTTGCGAAAAGCGAAATTTTCAATGCATTACATACTGACATTTAACATATGTGTGCGGAACAAACGCAAATTATGAGAGAGGCGCCCACTTATCATATCATGCTACATCTCTTACCTGTTTTTCCCCGATCCATGGAACCAATTACAGTAATAGCTTCGACCGCGAATAGCTTCGCACGTGGCCATTCGCAGGCAAACATTGCACATCGCTAAAAGTGTCACGATTACTATGGTAATCAGAAAAGTAGCCCCCCAAAACTGGTCAGGCTGCTCATCAGTCAGGACTGAACGGCACAAAGTAACAGCACGTTACTTTCTAATGTAGGTCAGAACTGACAGAAGCTAAGTTAGGTTGATCTCACAAGTATCTTGTCCCGACTAATAATACTGCTATTATTGAAGTCTCATGGTACGTCTTTTGCCAATGAGCAAATGACACAGCTGCACACTGACAGGCCGACGACTATGGCGGACGTCGGCCTGAGGACGTTTTGCCATAATGTTACAGACAGATTTGCACAGATTTCGAGAGCCTGGACTGACTGGCAAATGACGCCAATGGCTCATTGGCTCATGACGCATGTATCCCATCAACTCCTGACACCCAAAAATGAGATTAAGTTTACCATTGACAGTTCAAGGGTGGCGCCACCCTGGAACTATCATGGCCAGTCTATCACCTGAACTGTAATGTATCGCTGCCACAGGACCCCCCCTCCCCCGCCTCCCCAACACACACACAAATCTGAAAAAAATCATCCTCAGGATTTAATGGGTTTATGGTTAATGGTCTCTCGTAGTCTGCGATGATTTGGAAAGCCCCACAAGCCGTTTTGAATAAATACGTCAGTTATCGGAGATTTGTTCGCTAAGACTGTGCGATCCGCACAAAGTCATGTTTTATGACGATTTTGGCAGTGGTGGGATAATCTGTAGGTGCGTTTGAGCAGGCGCTGAATGTAAGACATCGTTGACTCCTTCGAGGTGCCCCGCATCAATAGCTGCGAAAGTGTCGCATAGCGTTGCAGGCGGAAACGCTATACGACACTTCCGCAGCTATTGATGGAGGGCGCCACGAAGGAGTTAAAACTATTAGTTGAAACCGCTGGCCGTGGATGGCAGATACAGTGTACAAGAAGGTGTGCATCATGAAAAGATTGGTGAGGCAAGAACTGGTAGAAATAGTGCACACACCAAGGGAGATCACTCCGCTCTGGACAAAGAAACAGTTAGATCCCTTGACTTCATCCTAAATATATAATATATTATGGCACCCATTTTGTGTGCCATAAGAAAGGGGTGAGAATGTTTAACTGTTTGTTTTGAACAGCGCTGAGTGACTTCACTAGAGGAGTAAAGAAGTCAAATTGTTTCTTTATGTGGTTGTACAGCTTTCAGTGATTCCCTTCGGTTTAAATCGTGTTTTAGAAGGATTAAAAAACAACAACAACAAAAACCACAAAACAAAAACAACGAAACTGTTATTAAAAATCTAGGAAATACACGAGTGGGGGTAGGCTTCCCACCACATCATCGGGCCGGCGTCGGCCGCAGTTGGCCCGCGCACATTTCAGTTGTGCGTGGGCCAACGGAGGCCGAAGTCGGCCCCACGTCCTTTGCTCACTGT
The DNA here is from genome assembly GCA_036245525.1 of Semisulcospira habei. NCBI lineage: Eukaryota > Metazoa > Mollusca > Gastropoda > Semisulcospiridae > Semisulcospira > Semisulcospira habei. Next base: position 133,220,585 of record BTPG01000006.1, read on the forward strand.
GCTCCTACTGACACGACATGCCCCCAAGGAAAACCATCGCTGGAGCACTGGTCGCGATTCTGCTCAGGCTCTTCTATTACTCTCCACAATGTGATTGTGTCTGGCTGCACTGTTAGGAGAAGACGTCAGACTCTTCCCCCCCCCCCCCCCCCGCTCCTAACGCCAACCACGGCCGGAGATGGACCGGCAGGAATAACCCCAGGGCAGTGCCTGATTGACTTGGCGACTTGAACACGAGATTTTACTAAATCAGATTCAGGTCAAAGACAGTAGGTTTTGTCCCTTTATAGTAAGGAAAAGATAGTAGTTTGCGTCCCCTTATATCAAGGACTGAAGAGAACGTTTGACGGACCAACCAGATCATTTCGACGCGCGTCCTCGTAGCAGTGTTACTATTAATACCGAGGTTTCGTTTGACACGAACGACTACCAACAGCAAACGAGAGCGAAATCACGATGGATAACCAGCTTGTTCCATCAAGCATAGACAACACTCCAAACATCTCTAAGAGGCATAGATCCTCATGAGCCCGGAGGGCTCATGAGGATCTATGCCTCTTGGAGATGTTTGGAGTGTTGTCTGTCCGCCGTGATTTCGATCTCGTTCGTTGTTGCGAGTCGTTCGCTGCAAACGAAGCCTCACTAATACCGGATAAATACTTGAAACTGTGGGTGTGACTGAATCGGGCAACGCCATGCGAGCAAGAAACATAGATTCACATGAACCTCCGCGGCTGGAGGGTCTCATGAGATTATCCGCCTCTTGCAGATAGATCGCGACGGTTGAATGGCCGGAATGTTTGAAGTACGTGCAATGACTGACCTACTTTCTTCTGAGTTAGTTACAACGTCTGATAGCGACTTTGGTCCAGCGCATGACTGTAAAGCGCGCTTCTGTGACGATAATATTGGTCTTTTAACCCCTTCACTGCCAGTGGACGCAGATCGTATTTTTTGAAATTTTTGTTAAATTGAACGCCGACATACAGGGAAAAAAACTGGGGTCAGCAAGAGGCATAGATCCTCATGGGCCCATGAGGAGCTATGTGTCTTGCAGTTGGATCGTGTTCACTCAACAGTGAAAGGGTTAAATGAATCCGTGAAGACACCCAATGTCCGAAAGACATGCTGACAAATGTAGCCTTGTCAACGAGATTGAAAAAAACAACAACATGCAGGGGCTTCTGAGGATCTAGGTTTCTTGCAAGTGACAGGTGGATTTTGCTAAGCTGGAGAGAAGCTTTGTCACTTGTCTGTCGGGCGCATGGTCTTCTTGTGGGCGGTTTGGAAATCAGTGTCCGAAAAACGTGACGATAAACGCATCATAAGCCGTATACCAGGGCCAACTCATGCGACATGCGCAGCAGATAAATAAGCGCGGGAGAAACCATGGACAGCAGAACTTATTTTGAGCAAGCAGTTTTTTTTTTTGACAAGCGCAGCAGATAAATAATCGCGTAAGAAACCATGATGGACAGCAGAACTAATTTTGAGTAAGCAGTTTTTAGTTTTGGTATATTTTTGTACAACAAAAACAAGAACTTAACAAATGAAAAAATGGATGGATATATATATCCATCCATCCATCCATCCGTCCGTCTGTCACTCAGTCAGTCAGCCAGCCAGCCAGCCAGCCAACCAGCCAGCAAGCAAGCAAGCACACCTACACACAATAGTTCCTAGAAACAAATACAGAGGTCGTCTATTTACGTGCGGTCTCTAGGACACAATGCAATTTCACCCAGCATCAAGTGACTGGTTTTCTGTCCACAGGCCATGTTCACACACCCAGCGAACGAAACTCATCTGCAAGAGGCACAGATCCTCATGAGCCCCCGCAGTCGTGGGGGATCATGAGGATCTTTGCCTCTTGCTAGCATTCTATTACTTTAACGTATCCCCCCTCGTAAACGAAAGTCGCAGGCGCCAGTTTCGAGGGTTTCTTCCACCTAATGAAGACAAGGGCAGAGGCTTAACATGTCAAGCGGCTTACAAACAAGTAACTTTGATTCACATATATGCCAAAATGTCCCTGCAATCGCAGGAGCTTTATAAGCCCTTGCAACTGCAGGGAATCTTTGGCATCTATGCACCTTGAAGATGTTATTGAAAGAGGACAGTTATAATAGGTAGTGGCGTGTTACGTTAATGAGATGCAAGTAGAAGTGTAGCCCCCCAGCAAGTTCCGTTTATTATTAGTCACTGAATACTGTCAACCTTGTCCCACACAAAGAAACGTCGTCCACTTGAAACAGGCATGGCTTCTGACGAGCTCCTGCAGGCATATGGTTCGTTACAATGTCAGTAATGCCTATCTCTCAGCCGTATGGAACCAGTACAACGAAATACGGACCCAAAATGCGTGTAAAATGCAGAGAATAACACTGTTTCAGGCCATTTTATAAATTTCAAATACAAGCGATCAAAATTTCCCAAAAACTTCAGTAGCTGAGCTGGCCCTTTGCACCACGTAAATGTCCTATCATAGTCTTGTACTGTGTTTGTCTTCAGATTGAATGCGTTTGTTTCTCGTGAGCGTGCGTGTTGGGTTCAGTCTGCGGCGCTTCAAGGGTTCAGGGTAGTGCCAGATTAGCTTGGCGCCTTACAGAACTGGGTAAAGCGCCTAAACAATGACTGATATATTATTATTATTATTATTATATTATATAACAACACAATGAAGAAAGAAACACGCCTAGAAAAGACATTTACAACACACAATATGTTAATGTTTCAAAAATAGACAAACAAACAAGACTTCTTAGCTTCTTCATATTGACAAGCAGCGAATTCTATACTGTTTGTTTGCAAATAAATCCGAAATATTAATAAATTGTGTTGCAGCTGTCGTTTCGAAGTGTGTTTCTTTCGTCGCTGGGTTATTCTCAAGAAAACGAAAACACCCTAACAAAATTAATTAATCGTAGTAAAAGTATGATTATGACGTACGAAATAAACAGTGACATGATACGACTTGTACACACAGCGTTGTGACGTATTGCACATTGTGTATTCGTCACGTCCCGTTTTGAGCGGGGCAAGATGAGTTTGGGCCCCAGCAGTATAGTGACGCCAGTTAACGACCAAACACGGACTTAATCTTTGGAACCTCGGCTGGGTTATTTTTCTCTTGCGGAGAGTGAGGTAGATAAGTTGCCGGCACATTTGCTCACATTTGCATCGGCGACCGTAAAATAGATCTTCTTCGTAATTCTTACTTCTTCTGCTCATTTTCACTTTCTGCACCGGAAGCCCCGAGTTGAGGATAACGGAATCAGCCGCCACACAGTACATGAAGATATGAATCGACCATGATACTTCAAGGCGCCAAGCTATTCTGGCACCACCCTTGAACTATCGGGCTCGAACGATCTCCTGAACCGAAATGTTGTCAGCTTCCGAATTCTTACCTAACCCCTTCACTGCTGAAGAAACATGAACACGATCCAACTGCAAGAGACATAGATCTTCATGTGCCCTCCCATTGCCACTTGCGGAAGCTCATGAAGATGTACGCCTCTTGTTGACCCCACATTAGATCCATGTTCCTTGAACAGCTCGGGCTCTTTGAAAAAAATTTCAGAAACAAAAACTGCGTCCAAGGGCAGGTAAGGGGTTAATGTCTTTTCACATGTAGGGCATATCAAAGCGTGAAAAACGCCAGAGGTTAGTTAGTTATTGGGGTTCATTGCCAAGAAGGCATCTTAGGCCATCTCACGGCCTGGAAAGGTAAAAGTCTGGCCAGTCAGACTAAGAGAAAGGTCTTAAAACATGATGTAAATATAGTTTTAAATTATTCTTTGCTAAAAAAATATTAAAAAAAACCCGCACAGGTTATTCGTATTAGTCTACAGACTTTTTGAAATTCATAAAAACAGTCAGATTTATACAGTCTACAGAAACACCAAAGGGAGATAATACAATAGCAAAATACGCATCTACTGACGAACAAAAGAAATGCGACATTTTTGGAATCATCGGAAACACTAAAGTGTTTTCGATGATTCCAAAAACGTCGCATTTCTTTTGCACGTGAGTGTACACATTTTATGTTATACGTAGTAGTAATGTAGTCTAATTAAAAATTAATGAGAAAACTTTCAAATTCGCGAACTGCGTCGCTAGGGCCCCAGTGTGATCAAGGAGAACAAGGAGGCCAAAATGCAAATGCGAACGCTGTCCCCATCAGCGACGACAACAAGTGTGGAGCCAGACGACACGGCTGAGAGGGTGGACGTGTGAAAGCGCAGACCAGCCAGACTGGCCGTCCGACCGAAAAGAACAATACGCAATTTGCTGATGGGTTGTTATCAATGGGTTTCAGAATTCTGCTGTCCAGACTTGGGTCGCATGTCCTTTTGTTGTTGAGTTGCCCAGCGAAAGTTCATTTCGTACGCTGCCGTGTGGGTCGGTGAACTCCGACGCAGTTCGCAAATGGCCATCGGGCCGCAGTGGGCCCGCGCACGACCGCGTTTCTCTTCTGGAGAAAGGAAGGACCAGGCGATTAGACAATTTACTCTAGTCACTGCCCTGTTCATACCATTCCATGTGTTATATATTTTAAACATATGCACCCGGGGTGACAACACACACACACACACACACACACACACACACACACACACACACACACACACACACACACACACACACACACACACACACACACACACACACACACACACACACACACACAACACACGTATATACAAACATACAGTATGTGACATTACAGTTGCGGTCACACTGGTAGGCCTTCTCTCCTCGATCTGCTACGCGTGATTTCGCGTGGCATATCGATGGAAATGACCACGACGACAACAACACATATACATGAGCGTCACAACTTCCGACAACTAGGTCATCAGGGCGCACCACTCACTCACCATTATCAGAGGAGACAGTAATGTTTCTTCATATTGCCTGGAGACATGATGACCGTTTTTTTTTTTTTTTTGTCGTTTTGAGATGTCTCAGGCGAATTGGATTACTTCTTTTACACGCCCTGACAGACGAGCAGCTGCTTGGTGATTGAAAGTTGTGAAGAAGCTGTCATGATCGCTTAGTTCTTTGTCCGGCGAGTGTTTAAAATAGACCACCATCAGATGCTTACATCTGCCATACAACATAGATTCTCAGGTGCAGGGGCCCAGAAAATCTGTGCCTCTTGCAAGCAGACATCTGTTCTCATTTTACATGCATGTCTAGATCTCCTCTAAAATGGAAATGTCAGGAGGGATTTACGTTCTTTGTGTTTATTGTCAGTTTTCAGCTGAATATAAAATTTTTGTTTGCTCCCCCTCATGTATCCAACCTTGGAGATCCCCAGTGAGCTATAATAGTTCGTTCAAAAATATCGCAAGGTGAGCCAACAAAGCAACTTGCATATATATAATTATATAACTATTAGAGACAAATATCGGGACGGTACCATTGGCAACAACATCATTTCGTAAATTTGGTGCCACTCTTCTCTCCGCAAAAATGCAGCCGTGGGGTTAAACGGGTTAACTCACTCAGCCCGGCGCACGTTTTTATCAAATTTTGGAGGCGTCATCTGACGACTATGCACCTGTTGCAGGAGATGGATCGACCATGATAATTCAAGGGTAGTGCCAGATCAGCTTGGCGCCTGTCGGCGCCAAGCTAATCTGGCACTACCCTTGAATTATCATGGTCGACCCATCTCCTGCTGTAATGCGTCAGGGCTGAATGGGTTAAACAAGCGGCAGAGACCCTCATCAGCCCCGCAACTCCGGAGGCTCATGAGGCTCTCTGCCTCTTGCAGGTTGGTTGGCTAGTTCGGGTTTAACGTCCACAGCACCGAGGTGATCATGAACGGCCCTGACGGGCGGGTTATGGGGGACAGGGAAATCTATTGTCTATGGAGTACCACCTGAACACTGATCAACTCAGGCGCACTCCAACTGTGCCACTTTGATTTACCAGGACCTTTCAACGGACATGCTATTGAACAAATCCGTTTTTTTCCCCCTGGATTATGCCTCTTGCAGCTTATTGCTGTTCGTTTTATACGTGCTTCAAGGCGTTGCATAAATGTGCGTTTTTCTCTGTGATCTCCGACCTTACTGCACAGGCCGTGTCGTTCAAACTCACAGACCAGCGGTCAGCTGGGCTAAAAATGTCGTTGAATTAAGCATACTTCTAATCTTCATGTACTCAGCGACGAAGTCGCAGACACGGTCATCTAGTAACGGAGCATAATTAAGGTGTGATAACGAGCTAGGCAAAAAAGAAAGAAGCTTATTCGGTTGCTTGCTTAACAATTTTGGGAGCCGGTAACGCTTTTTGTCGAAGTGATTCCTGGGGGAATTATCATTATATCTGAACCCTAGCCATACCTTCCCCTGCAGCCACTGCGGTCGAACCTGCCTGTCTCGGATTGGCCTCCGCAGCCACGAACAAGCCTGCAGACGTGGTCAACTCCTATAAAATCTTCGTTCGCGAAGTCAAGCCAAGAGATCATTATATAGTCTACTTCGCTTATAACAAGGCCGGGTACACTGAATTAAAGTCGGCTATAACAATACTTTTTTTCAGAGGTCCCGAGGTCACTCACTTCCTATTTAAAGTACTTGTGTAAATTATCGCGCGCATACACACACACACACACACACACACACACACACACACACACACACACACACACACACACACACACACACACACACACACACACACACACACTCACACACACACCACACACACACACACACACTCACACACACACACACACGCGCGCGCGGACGCAAGCACGCACACACACACTTGCACACACACACTCGCACACACACACACGCACGCACGCACACACACACACACACACACAGTGTGCATGTCTATCTATGAACAAAAGCATCGCTGAGGTGTGACAAAACGGGACAGTCTTCCTCATTAATATTGTCCGTGGGGTCTCTTCACGTGTGACTGACTTGTTTCCGTCCTGTCCTAGCTTTTAACTCATTGGAGACGTGCCGCCTCCGGATACGTGGCATAAGCCGCGTATCCGGAGTCGGCACGTCTCGAATGAGTTAAACTGTAATTGTGTAACTGTACTGAATATTTGCGATACACAAGCACTAGCTGCCCATGTCGTGTACATCTCTGTACAGAATATTTGCGATACACAAGCACTAGCTGCCCATGTCGTGTACATCTCTGTACAGAATATTTGCGATACACAAGCACTAGCTGCCCATGTCGTGTACATCTCTGTACAGAATATTTGCGATACACAAGCACTAGCTGCCCATGTCGTGTACATCTCTGTACAGAATATTTGCGATACACAAGCACTAGCTGCCCATGTCGTGTACATCTCTGTACAGAATATTTGCGATACACAAGCACTAGCTGCCCATGTCGTGTACATCTCTGTACTGAATATTTGCGATACACAAGCACTAGCTGCCCATGTCGTGTACATCTCTGAATTTAGCCAACACTGATCACATTTAACCCCTTCGCTGCCAGTGAGCAGGAATTTCGCGTCTGAAACGACTGCAAATGGCCGACGTCTGAGCGAAGAACACAGATTTAAATGGGTCCAAACATTGGTACAAAGAAAGTGTGACAAGAAAGAGACATAAATCCTCATGAGCCCCCGCGACTGCGGGGGCTCATGAGGGTTTATGTCTCTTGCAGCTGGGTAGCGTTCGCCTTGCCCCGCAGTTAAGGGGTTAACCAGTTTGAGTCTCCAGACATCTGTCTCGAAGGTTTACTTGTTACAACTGCATGCAGGTAATGAAATATAGGGTCCCGAGTGATGACCTCCGACAAGAAGGGGAGCTGGGTGGTCGGTGGTGGAGCGTTCGCCTCTCGACCGAAAGGTCCCGGGTTCGTATCCAGCTTGGGTCAAAATTCGTTCAGACCCTGTTTCAGTGTCCAGTCTTTGAAATCCCCTTCGTGGTGGACAAAAGACGTTAAGCCCTAAACGTTTAACGTTTTGACCTCCAACAAGAACAAGTCAGTGAAACTGTTTTACAATGGATTTTCTTTGTTGTTCCGGTTTTACATTAATCCTTTTGTTGTCACATGCATTGGCCGTGACCTGTGACTGAATGTAATCTATCGCAAGCTGAAACTATCGCAGGTTGGTTACTCATCTTCACACCCCCCACCCCCCTCCTTTCTCTGTTATTTTGTTTTCTCATTAATCCTTATGTTGTCAGCGCATTGGCCATTTGCATGTTACTTTTTCTCTCTTTTTACACACTTTTGTTCGTCTTCTTTCGTTTTACGTCACATCCAGTTGCCACATTCTTTCTGCGATACGTAGCGACTGATACTTGTTTGTTTGTCTATTTAGAAAAAAGGTATTTACCCGAAATATTAATAAACTGTGTTGTAAGTGTCTTTTCCAAGCGTGTTATTTTTCTCCGTTGGGTTCTTCTCTGCATTTTACGCTCACCTATTTTGGTCTAGCCTGATTGCATAGCCGCGACTTACGACTAAGACTAGCGCAGGTTCTTCACTCAATGAATATTATAATTCCCCATAAGCCCCCCCCCTCCCCTCCCCTCCCCTCCCCCCAACCCCCATTTTTTCTTTCACCCTTCCTGATCGAGAAACACTAGTCAGCAATAGAGAGCAGTTGGGCAGATATCCTATTGGGCCCACCGCAACTGCCCCGATCTCTACTCCTTACACATGACTGCTGTTCGCTTGTTACTTACCGAACAAGGCGTTGCTGACGGTGATTAGCTAGGGCGTACGTTAAAAAATCACTGACCAGATGTCGGTTCAATAAGCGTAAGTACTAATCTTTTCACCTGCTAATCCCAAAAGCCGCAGATAAGGTCACCAATGGGGAAAAAAATCCCTTCACTGCCTAGAAAAATTAAACATCAGCCCGATGCAAGAGGTATAGATCCTCATGAGCCCCCGCAGTCGTGGGGGCTCATGAGGATCTATACCTCTTGCTGAGTCCACTTAGTGTTCAAGTTCCTTGAACGGTTGGGAATCATTGACTTTGAACTGATAGTAATTAAAAATCGCCACAAGTCTGCGTCCACTTTTTGAAATCGAAGGTGTTAAGGTACTGAGCTGTCCTTGGTCGTCTGAAGATTATGTTCTTGTTGCTGATTATTTCTGTGGAAATAAATAAAATGAAATGAAACAAGAAGCAGATAGATCCACCCTGCGACTGCCTGCGTACTGGTCTTTCCCAACAACCGCCTAACAATTATCTTGAATAATAATAATAATAATAATAATAATAATAATAATAATAATATAACAACAACAACAACAACAACAACAACAACAACAACAACAACAACAACAACAACAACAACAACAACAGTTATTATATATGCGCTTTTCTCAGTTCTGCGTATCGGCTCAAAGCGACGCGAACTGAACGCAACGCGCACGCTCACGTGACACACACTCATTCACTCCGAAGACAAACACAGTACTAGACAAACACAGGACATTCACTTGGTGCTCAGCTATTGAGGTTTCGGAAATTTCGATCGCTTGTGTTTGATTTATAAAGTGGCCTGAAACAGGTATCAAAGTTGAAGGGGAGGAAGAGCCGGAGTACCCGGAGAAAGAACCCCCGACGGTCCGCCCGAATTAACTGTGACACTTACTGAAAGAGAAAATTCCGACGCCGGAACCAGGCATCGAACCTCACACCTTTAGCATGGAGGCAGGTCCCTTTACCACTGAAACACGGACCGCCCCATAAATGAACCGAACTGAGTAAAACTGGACTGAAGTGAACTGGGTCTATATGGAAATAAATTGTGAATGTTGCCAGATAAGGAGACGTGACCTTAGGGTGGTATTACCCCTAACGACCGCTTATAGGTACAGTACATCAATATCATAGAGTACCGGCAGACTAAGATTAATTTGGTTTCCTCCGGGCTAGCTAGTCAACTTTGTATCCAAATCAGCACAGCTAAATCAGTCTGTGCTCTGTGAAGGCAAACAAGACTGTAAATCCATTTTTGTGAAAGCGAAGTTTTCATTGTAATTCGACGAAAATCTTGTTTTTACAAAAAATAGGCTTTCTCTCTTTGACCCGCAATAGACATGTACCACCATCCTGCAAAACAATAATCAGGAATTAGGGTGAACGTGAATATCTAAGCCTATTACAGAGACGGTAGAACTTGTTTCGAGCAGTCATACCTTTGCATGAAAAACGGGTTTTACAAGACAGATGCTTTCTCAAGGGAAATCTTGAAGGGCAAAACGTGTCACCTGTCATTAAAGACCATCATTTAGGTGGCTACAGCCACCAAACTGATGGTCTTTAATGACATGTGATCTCCCATTGAATGATCACTCGAAACAGGTTCTGCTGTAGATGGCTAGTGTTTGTGCGTCAAGCACTAGGCTCAGCTGGGAGCGGGCTCGTGGCTGAGGTGAGCCATCAGACGTTGCTGTACAGACGGGGTGGGTCAGTATGTATGGAGGGGGGGGGGGGGGGGCGGGGGGGGGGGGGGGGGGGAAATAATCTTTTCATTCGGTGAGTCCGCGACACACCAAAGCAAGATATGGCTCGACCATGATAGTTCAAGGGTGGTGGCAGAATAGCTTGGCGCCTATGGGCGCCAAGCTATTCTGCCACCATTCTTGAACTATCATAGTCGATCTGTCTCCTGAGTTGTAGTGCAGTCCTCAGAGGATAACGCCAACATGTGGGTATTTCGTACCTCGGGCACAATGAGTTAAGAATCTGAGCGAAACAGAGCGAAGGGATTCGCCGGGTCGTGGGTTCGAGTCCACGTCTCGGCCCCGGTAGCTGGACTCGCAATTTAGGGGAAAAAAGACGGGCTTGTTCAATAGCATGTCCGTAGAAAGGTCCTGGTAAATCAACGTGGCATAGTAGCAGTGCGCCTGAATTGATCAGTGTTCAGGTTGTACTCCATAGGCAATAGATTTCCGTCACTCAGGGCCAACCTCTATCTCTTCGGTGCCGTGGACGTAAACCCCAGACTAACCAACCAACCAATCCTTTAACACATCACGCCACATGACCATACAGGTTCTAACCCCTTCACTACGGGAAAAAAATACGAACACCATCCAAATGCAAGAGGCAAAGAACCTCATGAGCCCCCCCAGAGGTGGCTCATGAGGTTCTTTGCCACTTGCTGACCTCTTTGCCTCTTGCTGACCTCTTTGCCTCTTGTTGACCTCTTTGCCTCTTGTTGATCTCTTTGCCACTTGCTGACCTCTTTGCCTCTTGCTGACCTCTTTGCCACTTGCTGACCTCTTTGCCTCTTGTTGACCTCTTGTTGTCCTCTTTGCCACTTGCTGACCTCTTTGCCTCTTGCTGACCTCTTTGCCACTTGATGACCTCTTTGCCTCTTGCTGACCTCTTTGCCACTTGCTGACCTCTTTGCCTCTTGCTGACCTCTTTGCCACTTGCTGACCTCGTTGCCTCTTGTTGACCTCTTGTTGTCCTTTTTGCCACTTGCTGACCTCTTTGCTTCTTGCTGACCTCTTTGCCACTTGATGATCTCTTTGCCTCTTGCTGACCTCTTTGCCACTTGCTGACCTCTTTGCCTCTTGCTGACCTCTTTGCCACTTGCTGACCTCTTTGCCTCTTGTTGACCTCTTTGCCTCTTGTTGATCTCTTTGCCACTTGCTGACCTATTTGCCTCTTGCTGAAATCTTTGCCTCTTCTTGACCTATTTGCCTCTTCCTGACCTCTTTGCCACTTGCTGACCTCTTTGCCTCTTGCTGACCTCTTTGCCTCTTGTTGACCTCTTTGCCTCTTGTTGATCTCTTTGCCACTTGCTGACCTCTTTGCTTCTTGCTGACCTCTTTGCCACTTGCTGACCTCTTTGCCTCTTGTTGACCTCTTGTTGTCCTCTTTGCCACTTGCTGACCTCTTTGCCTCTTGCTGACCTCTTTGCCACTTGCTGACCTCTTTGCCTCTTGCTGACCTCTTTGCCACTTGCTGACCTCTTTGCCTCTTGCTGACCTCTTTGCCACTTGCTGACCTCTTTGCCTCTTGTTGACCTCTTTGCCTCTTGTTGATCTCTTTGCCACTTGCTGACCTATTTGCCTCTTGCTGAAATCTTTGCCTCTTCTTGACCTATTTGCCTTTTCCTGACCTCTTTGCCACTTGCTGACCTCTTTGCCTCTTGCTGACCTCTTTGCCTCTTGTTGACCTCTTTGCCTCTTGTTGACCTCTTTGCCACTTGCTGACCTCTTTGCCTCTTGCTGACCCTATTTGGCAAATCCGTGTTCTTTGGATCTATGGATGGTTAGGTGTTGAATTTCACCCTGCTTTCAAAAGTCACCATTTTCTTTCCACTGTCAGTGATGGGGTTAAGAAACCAGCTGAACTGAGAATCTGAAAGTGGGTTTTTGTTTATTTTAAAATTTTAAAATACATTATATACATATTTTTGTATTTTATTTTATTTTTATTTTATTTTATTTTATTTTATTTTATTTTTATATGTTAGATGCAAGGCATGAAATCACTGCAGACGACTGAGATCTTTTTGGCTTTTAACATGAAGGTTAATGTGAGCACCAAATATACTACGAAGTGTACCTGTGAAAGCCGCAACTTTAAATGAACCCAAACCCTTCATATATAAAATTTTTCATTAAATTCTGAGAATGCTGTGCTAATGCCATGGGATTCCAGGCTGGTAAACTTGCATTGTGTCATCAGGACATCAGGTGCCCTTTTGTGACTGCATCGCTTATTAGATCTTTTGAGCCTTCCACTGAACACCTACTACATAAAGCAATAGGGACTACCCCCAGGCGCCGCTGGAGAATATCCAGTCCTCCCCCCGAGGGGGGAAGATAGAAAATATTCCCAAACAGATATCGGACCTGCTGAGTAGATTTAAAGTTTTTGCCGCCTACAACCGGTTTATTCCCCTTGGTTTGTTATACAATTCTGCCAGCGCTAGCCTCACCTATCTGGTTTGTGAGTATCTCAGTATAACTCGAGGCAAATTTGTATCGTTACATTGTTGTGTAATGTTCTGTGCATCTACTGTGGGAATTCAGGGTATTTACCCGACCACATATAGTAATGCACCTTCGTGTTTGTGTATGTATGTTTCTCCTGCCTACTTTCTAAGTTCCGGAGAAAGACATGGGTTATATAAGAGACCTGATGCATCCTTTTTAGGGATGTAGATGATCGTCTTGTTCTATACCTGCGTATTTCTCTGTGGGCTGGCGAATGGGTGCCTGATAGGCGGGGGCAGGGGATCTAACTGTTCTGTCCAGCGCTGAGTAATTCCCCTTGGTTTGTTATACAATTCTGCCAGCGCTAGCCTCACCTATCTGGTTTGTGAGTAACAAAGAGGTCGCTATGTCATTTGTTTATTGTACCAAGTACTAAAGCAGTGCAGAGGCAAAATTCAGCACAGGAGTTCGCTTTACATGTTCAGTCTTGCAAAAATGCAGTTCAAAATTCGCGCACAAAATGAAGGTTCACATGGCACAAGTGATCGGTGCCCAGCTCAGAGGTGAATGACTGCTACGCTATCTATCTATCTATCTTTTTCCTTTTTACGTCCCGCTGGCACGAATGTGATCGGGGACCAACTGCTACGCTGCGTGTCGGGGGCTTTATATAGGACGCGCGCGGGCCGCAAAGAAAGCATCACTCGTCCGCTTACAGAACTCGGTGTTTTTTTGGAGCCGGAAAGCTGAAATTTGTGTTTGTTTGCACTAAGTTTTCTGCCTATAGCTCCAATTCTATAGGACCTAGAAACGTGCGGTTTGTTACTAACAAACAAACCGCAAATGTAGTATCACTAGTACCAAACATTGACTCGATTAATAAAGGCTCGAATTAATTATAAATTTGTAGACGACTTTTCTCCATGGACCTGGTCGATGTAAAAGGTGCAAAATCCCAAAATAATATTTAACCCAACATCGATCGGACTAGAAATAAATTACAAAATGAAAGAGACTATCATGCTGAATCTTATGGATCTTGGTTTAATACAATCGGTGCAGGCATTGAAGAGATATTCGACTTAGAATGACAGGCAACAAACACAAGCTAATCGCCATTGTAGGAACCGATGCTATAGAACAAAGCCACGAGGCGGTTGACACGGTTGCATCCCCTGAACAGACGCTGAATACCTAGTAGGCTAGAAGTAAGCCGGAGGGGTCGGACTAACGCAGGCATCACTGAAATCAATACCTTGCAAGACCTTACATTGAAGGAAAACCACTGAATAAAAACAATACAAAACATATTTAGCAGACAAGTAAAATTCTTAAAAGTCTTGATGCAAAAAAACAAAGTTACATCAGAAGGGTTATGAGAGCTGGGTGTACCCGGTCACATACAATTTGTAATCTCTTAACCCTTATAGCGCCAACACCATATAACAGGAGATTGATTGACCATGATAATTCAAGGGTAGTGCCAGATTAGCTTGGCGCCTTCAGGCGCCAAGCTAATCTGGCACTATCCTTGAATTATCATGGTCAATCCACCTCCTGCAAGTGGTACATAGTCGTTAAGTAACACTTCCAAAATCCGGGAAATGCGCCCATGACGCTAAAAGGGTTAAAGGGGTTTGAAACTGATGCCATAGTACAGCAAAGTACCTCCGACGTTCCGCGCGAAATAACGGCAGCTATTAATCCCTTCCCTGCCAACGGACGCACATTTTGTTTCTGAAAGCTGTGTTCACTGAACGACCAAAAGCCACAACTGTCCCAAAGAACATGCATGGGGGAGAAAAGTCGTCTCAGCAAGAGTCATAGATCCTCATGAGCCCCCGCAGTCGCGGGGGCTCATGAAGAGCTATGCCTCTTGCAGTTAGATCGCGTTCACTTTTCCTGGCAGTGAAGGGGTTAATAGAAGCGGAAATTCTGACGCCGCAGACTTGCTCTGATGGCAGCTGATGCCACCATTGCACCAGGGACTGTCTTGACTTGTCAAGAAACACGATTCACCACAGGGGGAAGGAAATACATGGGTTATGTGCCTCTGACAGACTTCTAGAGTCAATAGGATGGAGATGTCGTTACTCAAAAGACAGTATGTCAACTTTTTCAGAAAAGCGAGATTTTTATTGTTTCACAATAAAAATCTCGCTTTTCTCAAAAATAGACAGACTGGATTTTGTCATATAACGGCAGAAATTAACTACTGACTTTCGAAGCCGGCCTATGGATTCCCTCCGATTGTGGAGTCACAGATCGAGTTGGATCACTCTCGGTTGTCGCATTCCCGAGTGACTTATTATCTTTTCTGTTTTTTTAAACGAAAAAACACTTGTCTGGAACTGACCCACATATCCAATACCCTGAATCCGCTACTGATCCGCCGGAGAAAGCTGAGGATGAAGTTAAAAAAAAAAAAAATGTGGGCGTCGGAGGTGTGTGAGTGGGGGAGAGAGCAGGGATGGGGGTGGGTGGATAGTGGAGTGATGTTAGAGGGAAAAAGCTATCCCTGTCTGTAATTGGCCATCATACCTCAAGCCCGCAATTACTGGCGACGTCCATGTAAATGCGTTAGTGACCTGTAACCCGGGCTTTATCCGAATTCGTCTTCAGGCAAGGACGTTCGTACCTATGTGACCAATCCCCGTCCGTCTGCAAGAGGCCGTACGTTCTCACGAGCACCGCCTCTTGCAGATGCAAGGAATCTTCTTGTTTTTAGCATTTACATCTGCTTCTCAGGTGTAGGATGTTCGCTGGGATAAGACGCTAGTTGAGTGGGCAGGCAAGGGATGCATTTAGCACAGCTAGGGCCGCCTGCAGTTGTTTCCGGCCATATACCCTTTGGCGCACAGCGGCACGAGGAGATGCGTCAGCTACGACAGCGCGGGGATAGTGCCTCGACACCTTCGAGCCTGAAGAGATGCCAGGCCAAGCCGGCGAAGATATTTATATTACTGGCCAGGCACACAAGCAAAATGCCAGAAGAGAGGAAGGTGACCCGAATCAAGTCACCATTTGCAGAAGCCTTCCTGGTCATCATACGCTCATGCCAAGCAGAATAAATGTTCCCGGCCGTACTTAACTACGATCGTGCCCATTGGGGGTCAGTTGCACGAGCGAGCCGCGTACTCCAGCGCCAGCCACTAAGCAAGGTGCTCCGCTTATAGCGGAGCACCTTGCTTAGTGGCTAGCGCTGGACTAAGCACACTCATGCAACTGACCTGTGAAGGACTTAACATCTTTAGTCTACCACAAAGGTGATTTCAAAGACAGGGCACCGAAAAGGGTCTGAACATATTTTGACCCTAGCAGGGTTCGAACCCGCGAAATCTCGGACGAGAGTCGAACGCTCTATCACCTAATCTACTCAGCTCCTCCGCCTTTGAGGGAGATACTCATATCAGCCACGCACGCTATAGACCTGACTTGCTCAAATCAGTTGTATAATCCCACGAGATAGGAACTGGGCTGTCTTCCCTGGGGAATGCACGTCACCACAATGATTGCGCCGGCACCTGCCCTACCTATACATTTTCCGTTACGTTTTTTTCTTTTGGTTACTGATTTTTGCCTTACCATTCTTGTCTTGTTTCTGTACGTGGCTACCAACAGTAAGTCGATTAAAGTGTAGATGGTTGCGCCCCCTTCTCCCCGCCCCCCGCCCCCCCCCCCCCCCCCCCGCCCCACACTCCCCCCCCCCCCCACGGCAAGAAAAAAAAAATCAACCCTCACCATCACTCCGAAGAAGGAAAAGAAAACGAAAACGAAACAACACAAAAAACAACAATAACACACACCCCCCCCCAACAAATAAACAAAACAATTAACAAACAAACCAAAAAACAACACCAACCAAGCAACCAACCAAGCAACCAACCAAACAAGCAAACCACCAAACAAAAACAAACAAACAAACAAACAAACAAAACAAGCAAACAAACAAACACGACAAAGAACAAAACAAAAGCAGAAACAAATCGATGCCCCCCAAAATTACCCGGAACAAAACCAACGACAAAATAATGTAAACTACACCATGTAGCACAGGTCCACTAGGAATCGCCTGACCAGCGTAAGTTTACCGATAACTGCGCTTGGGCTACTCAGTGTTTGAGCTACCAACAGCAAGCTTCATCCGTCGGCAAGAAGCATAGACCCACATCAGCCCCTGCTGATGAGGATCTATGCTTCTTGCTGGTCCGTATCTATGGCTGTGTTCCCCGAGAGGAGAACATGTCTCGTCAATGTTTGAACCATCCAACTACAAGCGACACCCATCTTCAAGAAACATAGACCTTCATGAGCCCATGCAATAGCATGGGCTCATGAGGGTCTATGCTTCTTGCTGGTCTTTATCTATGTCTGTGTTCCCCGCCCCAGACAGAATGTGTCTTTCATGGATCCTGGTATTGTTTGTTTTATGCGCGCTTTCTATATGACAAACGAGTTTACATACTAACCCTGAATAGCCACTCTCTACAAATAAGGTGACTGCACGAAACACATTCATCAAGTAGGCTCAGAGAAAGGATAAGGACGTTGATATGGGAAGCATGCACACAGTGTACTTGCTTTGGTGTAGCGCTAAATAAACACCACTACCCCCTCCCTCTTCCCCCCCCCCAGCCCCCACCCCAATGACCACTCATTACCCCCTCTCCCTCCCATATAAACGTGAGTGTACCGTTTTCTGATGTGAAGGCCCATGTTACTGTGCGTTGGTTTGTGAGTTTGGATCTTAATACTGAAGGCCGTGAGGCAAACAATGACAACAACAACAGCAACAACATTGTAAAAGTAACCCGTTCATTGTATAGACAAATTGAACAACACCCAAAAGCAAGAGGTATAGATCCTCATGCGCCCCCACAGTTGCGACAGTTCATGATAATATATGCCTCTTGCTAAAACCAATTTATAGCCATGTTCCTATAACAGTTTGGGATCTTTGACGTATTTTCAATTATTTAAAAAATACCGACACAAACTACTTCCACTGACAGTGATTGGGTTATTTAGAAAAAAATTTAATGTAAAGAAACGTTTTATTCTAATTTGTGAGGACTAAGATGGACAGATTGATATCCTACCTCTTGTAAAAAATGCTATAAAACACACCACGTCTGGTCGTATTTTTATAATTCCCCAAAAATGTTCGTAGTATTCAGGGACCCTTTCATAAAGTAAGACAACATTTCAAGTCCAGACAGCAGATTTGGATAAAAACACACACACACACACACACACACACACACACACACACACACACACACACACACACACACACACACACACACACACACACACACACACACACACACACACACACAAACAAACATTTCAAATTCAACCATAAACAAATCGTGTTTAGAATACCTCCATGTAAAATTTTAAATTGATATCCCGTGATGCCCATACATTTCCTACTTCCGGTGCGGCCATTTGCAAAAGTGGACAGGCACGCGCTCGGCCGGAAGTCTGACAGAGAGCTATCTTCTGCGTCACAGTCGGTCACACAATCAAACCCTATCCATGTCCTCCCTGTGAGGAACACAATCGTAAGTACCTGGACCCAACAAGAGGCATAAATTCTCATGAGCCCCTGCGGCACATAATCTATGAGAATCTATGCCTCTTGCAAACAGACTGAAGAACCAGCTGTCTTTTGCTTGAGTGACAGCCAGAAGTTCCACTTTCATTATAAATCTCTTGGTGCTGAGAAAAGGTCTCTGAGTCTACTTTGTTTTGCTTTGCTGTACGCCGAGACACATTTATGCGCTAATCTGTAATTTTCGACCTTACGGCATGCAGCCGTTAGGTCCAAAATAACAGACCAAAGCACATTTTTGTGTGCGAGTCATTTGTTGAAGTGGGTGTACAGAAAGTAGGGAGCACACTGCGAAATTGAGAGCACTGACCCTCCCATTTATTTCAATTTTCAAATTCTTTTTGTTTTGGTGTGAAATTATACTGATCAACAAAAGAAACGCGAAGTATCCCCTTCAAATCACATTTAATCCAACATTTGAAAGTCGATTTCGGATAAACCATACAACGGATGTTATTGACATTTTAGGAATGAAATCATAGACACCAGCGTAATCAGTGTGGAAGTTTATTCTGTATTTGGAGCAAGCATGGCACAGCACAAAGTCAATATGGCGTGTGACCCCCATTGGCGTTGATGACGGCTTGGCAGCGTCGGCGCATAGAGTGCATCAGGCGGTTGACAGCTGCCCTGGGGATGTTGTTCCAGGCCTGGCCTGTATTCTCCAGTTCTGCGGCTGTCGTTAGTTTGGGGCGTACAGCGTTGACCTCCCTTTGCAGTTGGTCCCAGAGATGTTCGATGGGAATGAGGTCCGAGGTGAGGGCAGGCCAGCGCATGACTGGGATGTTGTGCTGCTGCAAGAAGTATTGGGTGATACGTGCAGTGTGTGTACGCGCATTATCTTGCTGCAAGATTAAGTTTCTGCGTCCCTGAGAAAATGGCAGGACATATGGGTGTAGCACTTGGTCAATGTAGTGCTGAGCTGTGATGCCATTTCCGCGACCTGGTACGAGTATACGGAAGAACACAAGTCCTACTGTCTGGTTCAGGGTAATCCTACCCCATATCATCACGCTTGGCCCGCCCAAGGCATTGTTCTCTAGCACACAGCCATCAGCATAGCGTTCACCCCTTCTCCGCCACACTCTTATGCGCCCATCTGCATGGCTGATACAGTAGCGGCTCTCATCCGTGAGCAGGACGTTTTGCCACTGTCGCCAGGTCCAGTCGACATGAGCCTGTGACCACTGTAGGCGTGCACGGCGATGACGGTCAGTAAGAACAGGTCCACGGGCTGGACGGCGGTTGTGCAGATTATGCAGTCGTCGCGCTGTCTGGCTACTGATGGGTGCCTGGTGGTTGCTGATAACGTTTCTTGCTGTTTCCTCGGCCGGCTGAAACCGATTTCGCACGTGAGCCCGGAAAATGTGGCGGTCTTGCCGTGGAGTTGTCACACGTGGTCGTCCGCTTCGGGGAGCGTCAGCAGAAGACCCGTTGGTATGACAGCGTTGCTGCAGCCTGTAAATGGTTGAAATGTGACATCTAAAGGCCACTGCCACAGCTTGTGGATTTTCTCCGGCTTCCAAACGCCCAAGAGCTCGTTCTCGTCGGGGAGCACTAAGTCTTTGCATGGTTGATATTCATTCATTCATTCAGTCCTCTCTGCGCCGTCTGGTGCTTGAGGCGACTATTTTTGTCGTTTCCGTAGCAAGTTTCTTTTTACAGGGTGGAGTCGCTAGCCCCACGCCTAACCCTCCTCCTTTATCCTGACTTGGGACAGGCAGTTAAGCCCCCAAAGGGGCCTCCCTGGTGGAGTTTGCATGGTTGATATGGCAACGGTAAAAGTGACAGAAGGCTTAACACTGCTGATTTTTTTTTTATTGCCTTGCATTGCTCAACACAGTTCATGACCTAACATTACTCTGCAAGTGCGTGGAAAGCATACGCCGTGCGTCCTAACGTGTGCCTCGTGCACAGGGAGGGTAAAACGGTTAATGCAGTACGGTGACTGCATGCTTACATGTTGCTCATACTGGCTATAAAAAATATTGTAACTTCTATTTTCGTGGATTTATCATACAAATACAAGATACACTCGAATTTCGCGTTTCTTTTGTTGATCAGTATATTTAGTCATTTTGTGAATCGTATTGTGAACTTGTGAACTCACTGGGTACGTGCCGCATCCGGTT